>APFE031062306.1:149215-176715 GCA_000404065.3 Pinus taeda | reverse complement strand
ACAAAAGACCAAAAGCACAAGACTAACAACAGACACCATGACTCAATCCCCATGGTTTCCAAGGAAACTCAACCAGAGCCTTATTCAAGGTTTCACGGCAACCTCTCTTTGCCATGCAGTCCCCTGCATCATATTTCCATAAACACATAATTGTCAATGTATAAATAAACATAACAATACATCAGTTACCTTATCTTTTTGTGTCAAGCACATTGCTTGTAACTGAACACATCCACGTCATCTCTCAAGGGACTCCAGTCCTTTAACAGATCCACCTGTAACTAAATACTAGCTAATATACCTATCAAGTACATTTTCATGAATCTAGCACATATCCACATAATGTCAAACAAAATCAAGGTTAAGAAGACTCCATGTATGCAAAGCACTCGTTCGTTTGGAATTAGATTTTCCAAACATAGCCAAAGGAATTCTTACCTGATTCCTTTCTTTTACCTTTACCCTGCTACAACTGAGTCTTACTGTATATTGTCATGTCACCTAAATGTTAGTTATATAAACACATCAATTATTACCTCGTCACGCTAATACCAAGCATGTTTCCTGCAGCTGCCCACACATGTCAACCACATGTTCCAAATATCAAGACACTCATATCTATCAATTTGAAATCAGCTTTTACAAACAATCATGTCATAATCCATAGTCAACTCATAGTCATTAGACATAATGCTACAACTATCACCTACTACACTCAAGTACATATCAACTGTCTCAACACATATGTGTTAGTAAAACCAACTTAAAGCAAGATCATTGGAACTCATACTCATACTATGCAATTCATCAAACATTCAAATAACTTGCAAGCATACCATGTTAAACTAGATGACCTAAGCAAACAGTCAAGCACCACATATATGACATAAGCAAACTCATGCCTTAATGTACCTCAAGGGAGGCTATCTTGTCTGCACAATCAATCTAATTAGCACAATATGACTTCACAACACACCAAATCAACCACATATAAGATCATGATATCCATAATAATCACTAACTAACATGTTCACATCATTCACTCATAAACAATTTTCATTCATACATAACAATCACATATGCAAGATCAATCTAGAGTAGTACAACACCTTTTAACAAATATGTCGTCTCATACCTGAATATCGTAACCATAACCATCTGCATAAGCCAATCCAAGTTAACAAGATACATATAACTTCAAGATCTTCAATGCAATGAACATAACCATCATGCATATGACCAATCCAAATTACAATATCAAGATCTCAATGAAATAACGCTAATCATCAAGTTAATAGCATATAACAACAATAAGTTATATATCATACTCATACACAATATATAACATAATCCTCAAGTTATCTAACATAGTACAACAATAGCAATGCATACAACCACAGGTTTCTATCATTCTTGACTATCTGACACATGTGCATATGACTATACTAATCAACTATCATCTATCATGTATGTAACCATAACATCCAAAACATGTACATAAACCTGAAGTATATAAACCTAATGCATATGACAATCCTTAACTTACATACCTGCATGCCAAACATGCAGTACATGTATGACGATATGCTCTTGCCTCAAGGTCCAATATTGCAACTTCACTTTAATAATCTGCATCTCTTGTTCTATCTTAGCCAACACATTAGCATCATAACAACCAATAGCACCATGATGACCTAAAATGCATATAATGACTTCACAAGGCATGTTTGACCTACTATTCATGCATAATTATAACCAATACCATACATGCATAACAACTGCATATAGACATATAACACATGAGTACCAAACCATATTCACATCATTCTAGCTAGGGTCCAGTCATCAATGCATGATCATATCAACCACACAAACCATGACCTCATGCATGAAAAAAACGACCACATCACGTGCACTTGATAACATGTGAACGTTGGCGTGCATAACAATGCATAATCAACCATGCATACATGAAGACATACTCCATGACAACACCTTCAACCTTCACATGGCAACATCACTACAACCATGATCAACACCATGCAAATGCCACAAGTGCATGGATTACATGCATACATAACACATATGAACCAACATGAAAACATGATCAACACACAGCCCAAGGAGAGCGCAACCACGCTCTGATGCCACTCTGTAACACCCTTCTCCCAAACCTACCCAAAGTAACCATGCCAACCAGGGTAAACATGAGACGAGATGCTATTATGATCAGATTCGACCTCCTATGTGACCTTAAGGAAGTGGACTTGACAGAACATCACATACAGTCATCCAACCTCATCAACAAAACCCTCATGAGACAAGTGAGCCACTGTGACAACATGTACCTAGGTCCCATTGTTGTTCTTGACCTCTTAGGCCATAGTCACTCTCATGCTATGGGCAAGGGAGTGACCAAATACCTAAAGTCGCTCTCATAGTCCTACATGCCAACAATTATGGACCAAACTTACCAGTTTAGTGCTAGTGACACCTGGATTTATGCCACTTTTCAGGCCCAGAGCCCAGAATGGAATGAAAGCTTGCAATCAAGAAAGGTACAAGGAAACAATGAAACAAAAGAAATAAAATCAACAAGACCTTAACTAGGCCCCTACTAGCCATGAAAGGCATTTCATCAAACATATCATCGACATGTAACCTACAGGTGTAAACAATAGAATTAAGTGTAGGGATCTCGTACTTATCTGAGAATCACTATGAACCATTGTTCCCTCGTGCCATTTGTTGCATTATCATCTATTAGGTCATAGACACATTATCCATTCATGTACAAGTAAAAACATGCTGAGAGCCATACATAGTTATTGTCACAAAATGGACATATAACCAACATAATAGGAACATAGATACCATGAACAATCAGCCATCAAAATCCATATACACATCAGTACATTTTCACATGAAAATCAAGGGAATGAATTTCTCATTAATGAATGTGATAAACCAACTGGAGATGGGACTACCACGTTCCACCCGACCATAGAATGGCTGAGCCAAATCTCTCTTCAGCCATTCACCCTCGTGCCATATTCTAAGCATGAATGTGGGATCTCATAGAACATATCAATCAAATATCATCTAGGGATTCCAGAGGCCATGCACCTCAACCCATCAAACAGTGATTCCACCTCAGGGTCGAACATTACAAAACCATCACCAGATTTGTCTCCATCCAAGCCTTCCAAGGTGTTTTTCCAACCAAGGCTTCCAGAACTAGTAACTCAACCCATAACTTATACAGGGCTTCCAAAGTGTTTGTCCAACAAAAGCTTCCAGGACTAGTAACTCAACCCACCAAGGGCTTCCAGAGCATTTGTCAAACCAAGGCTTCCAGGACTAGTAACTCAACCCAAGTTGTTACAGGGCTTCTAGAGCGTTTGTTCAACTAGGGCTTCCAAGACTAATAACTCAATTTAAGCTAAGGAAACATGAGAACTAACCAAAACAAACAATGAAAGTACACCCACAATCACCATGGTTATCTAGGAAATGGAAAGGCTAAGCAATTCACTGTTGATCCAGGAAATCCTCCATGCCAATGACAGATCACAACCAAGAAACCACATGCATATGCCATGCATGGCAAAACTAGTGAAGAAATCATACATGCAATTTGGTACATGCAAGAAAATCTGATGTAGTATTTGATGTCGATGCCTTCTTGCGCTTTCCTGCTCTTCCTTTGCCTTCTTGCTCCAAGAATCCAAGTATGCCACACCCTCCAAGAGTGCTCCAAGAAAACTAAGTATCCAAGAGTATGAGAGAGAGAGACAAAATAATGAGGGAGTTCCAACACTAAACTGACCAAGTCTTTCCCGCTGATCCTCAGAAGCCTATTTATTAATGAGGCTTCTATTTTCTTCATTTTCCATTATTTTCCTTCAATTTCCTCCTCACATGCAACCTGTGACCTTTCACCTTCCTTTTCTCCTAATTTCCATTATTTTCATAAATAAATGTGCCAAAATACCTTTTTGCCTCTTTAACGCCATTGCCTTTGCCAATTTCTTTAGCCATAAACAACCAAATGAACACCCACTAGGATGTCCTACCCACCATTCAGCTTGGAATACGTGTCCCATCATCTGTGGTATTTATATATATCTTACATGGAATTTTCACCAGGGTTGTTACATCACATGATAAATAATCAAGCAGAGATTCACGATATTTATCGGGGTCCCTTGATTTCCAAAGAAAATCAGGTGAAAGAACTCACAATCCTGGGAGACTCCTTCCTTATTTTGCAACATTTTAGTTAAAGGCTTAATTCTGAAGGAAAAAAATTCAAGAAAAAATCATGAAAAGAGCATGGAAAATCGTAAAAGGCATTCCATCAATATCATACTTTCATGTATTAATGGACCATAACAAAGAAGCAAACAAGCTCGCTAATGATGGATGCAAATTGAAAGTAGGAGAATTGTGCATCAATGACCAAATTAGGCCATCAATCATCCCTTAATGGAGTCTAATAACTCAAAAAATAATTTAACACAATGCAAATCAACTCATCAGAGCAGGCTCATAGTCATCAAGGACTTTATTACCAATCAATAGATTTATGTTTTGTAAATCTTGTGTTTTGTTGGGCAATTTTGTAAGATATACACCTACAGAAACCCCATTTTTATCGCTAATAAGTAGGCTCCTCAGTAAAGTTTAGCAAATTTCTTAAATAAGAAAAAATGTTAGAAATTTTAAATACTATGCAACTTTAACTTCCTCAAGGCCATAGAGCACCCCTCCCCCTCATGCCACCCCTAAGAAATATATTTATATTCATATTAATTATTATATGGTTTTATTAAATCTCAAGACTAATTTAAAAATTTTATATTATTGATTTAGATATTTATTTCAAGTTGAGTTTAGATTCACAATAAATTTCTTATATTTTATTTTAAAATAAATTTAATTCAACTTATAATGAATCAAATTGTAATTTAAAATACAATCATCATGGATCCATCTTAACTCTAGATCTACCAGGCAAGAGAGATCAAATATCTCAAGATGTAAACCTCTTTTTTAGTACAAAACTTGAGGAAATGTTCGCACCTTGAAAGATTTTATTCCTATATGCACTTAGCAGATCTAAAGTTATGATAGATCTATGCTCATTCTTAATAATACTATGTATATTATATACAAATTTCACATTTTTATAATAGAAATTTTCTTATTTTTAATTTTCTTAATATCGTGATAATGGATATAGTTACATACATATGCTTAGCATTTTTTTGACATGTTTTATAATTTTTTAATTTAATTAAGTTCTAAGATATTATGGTTTTGACATATTTTATAATTTTTTAATTTAGTTAAGTTTTAAGATAATATGGTTACGAATATGAATCTATTTTAAAATATATGGTCAAACTTATCTTAATTTATAACTATTATTTATATTTCATATATATTTCACATCTCTCTATATAAATTTTCTTATTTTCAATTATATGTTTATTAATTTTGTTGATAGGTGTGTATATTTTGGAAAAAAGATTTGAAAGTTTTAATTTAATTATCAATAATTATTTGGTCAATGGTAGGAATTTAATCCAATCCACATAATATCTACAAAATATTTTTAGTAGTAGTCAAAATAGACTGTTGAGATTTATGCCCTATTAAAGTTTGTTTTTCAAATTTAATTAAAAAAATTCATGTCCAGTAGTGTTATTAAACTCTTATTGCTTATTGTTGCATTATTGTGTTTTTCTAATTACAATTTTTTTTAGATATATATATATATATATATGTTTAATTGATGTTTTAATTCATTTTATAATTAATAATGACTATTATTATTATTTGAAGTTATAATTGAGTTTGCTTATTTGTTTTGTTTTGTTTTGTTTTGCTTTTTTGTTTTTTTAATCATGTTGGCAATGTGAGATGTATCAGAGTTAAGTATCTTGATGCGTGTTATGGATTGATGCTTGCTAGCCTCGATCCATCTTAACTTTGGATCTACCAAGCATTGAGATGGATCAAATCTATTTTCACTTTAAAAGAGGTTTGCACCTCAATAAATTTGATCCCTCTCAATGCTTCGTAGGTTTGACGTTAATATGTATCTAGGCTGGTTTATTTAAGTCCTTTACTAAAAAGAATAATAGATCACTTTAAAGTGAATTGGACATGTTAAAAGAGCATTTAAGCTAAAATTCATCAAGTAAATAGTAAGTATTTAGAATAAAAGTTGTCGTTGGCTCTTGATTACTTGTTTTGTATGCATTCATCTCGTTTGTGCTTCTTACTTCTATATTTATGTTTATTCATACATTCATCTCAACTTTTGATTTTCTTTATTTGGCAAGTTTCTTATTCAATTATGTTGCACAGTGATAAGATTAAGTGTGCAAGTCATTAAACCATAGGATAGAAAATACACAGCCATTTATTTCACTAATATGTTTAAAGCTTTTCTATCCACAACCATTTATTTCACTAATATGTTTAAAGCTTTGAAGATTTTCTTTGAACAATAATTCAGGTTTAAGGTACCAAGGAACCAAAAAGTAGTGAATAATTACCATATGTAAATAGAAAATAAAAATTAGGTCAAAAGACCATTGTTTCAAAATTCTCAATAGAAAATGATATAATAATCCAAATTCTTCCATATAAAGGATATATGCAAGAAATAGATAAATCCCATGTTTAAACTCAAACGTTGTTTAAAAACATGTGCACATTGACATATACAGAGGATATTGGTAGAATAATTGCCATTGTCTGCAGAGAAGGAGCATTTAAAAGAAGGCACCCCAATTTCCTCATCTAACCCCAAAAGCCTTATATGCACCTTCTTGAGGTTTGTCATCAGCAGGAGGGTCAAGCTTCCTCTAGCTGAACTTGTTGTCTGTTTTGCCAGGAAAAAATTGCCTCATAAATCTCCTTTGTATGTTGGAAACGTTATATATATATATATATTATATATATATATATATATATATATATATATATTATATATATATATATATATAATATATATATATATATATATATATATATATATATATATATATATATATAAGTCTATTTGTTCTACATTTTGGGGGGTTTATGACATTTTTTCCTAGTATTAATTTGTCTAGAATTTGGCAAGGATTTCTTGGAGTCACAAGTTTGAGTACTAAACTCTCTACAATCTAAGTGCTCTGAGATTTTCACGGTGTTGAATTTATATATGTAGTCAAAAACAATTTTAAACAACAAAAATTAAGATTTGGCTACTTGATTTCAACTAGAAACTCCAAAATGTAGCATGTTTAGAATATATATATATATATAAAGTTTTTATATGGTTAATAAAATATGATATTATTATTTAAATTTGTTTAATGTAATATGTATATCATGATTGAATTATTTATTTGTTTGTTTTTCAAAAAAATATTGGTGATTTTATTAATAAAACAAAATTACAACATAACAAATATTAGCTTACATATTATTTTTATTATTATTTTAACTTTTATATTTTTATATTTTACAAGACATTCGTCCTATTTTAACGTTTCACTATAACATCTCCCCATAATGTAGTTATATTATTATTTTTATTTAATGTCAATCAATTTAACTCCCCATTACAACATCTACTCCATATTAGACCTTATTGAAAGATAGTCAATATTTCAAAAGTTTTCTTTGGATGATTCTAAACTTTATGTTTGAATGCCATGGTTTAGGAAAACTTAGGGCATTCAAAAATGTTAGGAACCTACGAAAACCATTGATATAGTTGACTAAACAAATACAATAGCAGCGAAAGAAATAGATAAACAATGTCATTTCAAAATTATATAATAATTTCACAATGTAGACCAAACTCTAGATAGGTTTCTAAAGAAAATCATGACTCCAATTATTCTAGTTAGAAAACTGATTGGAACTTTGTTCCTTTAAATAAGTTATATTAAAGAATAACACCATGGGAAAAAACAAGGGTTGTCAAAAAACAAATAGTTTAATTTAACTTTATAATTTTATGGTTAAATTTATAATTATGAATTTTATATTTATTTTTTAATAATATTTTTTTTATGTAATTTGTTATTCTCCTTGTAAATTCAAAGGAATTTTATGCCTTTAAATAAGCTATGTTAGAGAAGAATACCATGGTTTGTCAGAACCAAGATAGTTTAATTTAAATTTATTGTGCACTCTCTAGCATAGTATGGAACATATGTTATAATGTATTGTCCTCTAAACATTTTGACTTGGTCAAATTACACGAAATTATTAAAAAAATAAAAATAGAATAAGTAAAATTTTTAATTAAAATAAAATTGAGGTAACATAGTTAATTTACCATTAGTTATTTTTGTGTTATTTCCAGTGATTTTTCCACACATAAAAATAACCAAGCATTCAAATACGTTTGGAGGTTGATTTACCAAAACAAACAAACAAACAAACAAACAAACAAACAAAAAACCAGTTAATTTACAACTATTTTTATGTTATTTAAACATTTTGACTCTGGGTTTTGGGAATTTTCCCATGGTATTCTTCTATAATGTAGACTATTTAAAGGCCTAAATTCCAATCAATTTTCCACACATAAAAATAACCAAGCGTTACAACATATTTGGAGGTTGATTTTGGAACAGAGTAGGGAAATTTTGGTAACAAAACAACAATATCAACCACAAGCATTTTCTATTAAGGTAGGTCTTACATGTTTAGGGTTTATATTCTTTAATTTATCACTTTTATAATACTCTTTTGACTAGCCTAATAATGAAATTATTATTCATTTCATCTAAGAATCAAAATCAAAGCCAAGCATTTGCTTAGATCCCTATCCAGGAGGAAGTGCGGCCAAGCTTCTATTTGATAGGTTATTAAACTAAATAGCAGTGGATCTATAATCGATAAATAGTCCTAGGTAGGAATTATTATTCCTCTCAATGAATTTAGTTGTTGTCCATATGTTGATGGATGGTTCTGGAATCTGAGACAGAGATAATATTTTCTATCTCTTTCCTATGTTTTCTTACTGGATTTATAAGAAGTAGATTGCCTGCGCACTCACTCAATTGCATTGTCATTTAGAATGCAAACAATCCTACTGACCTTCAAGCAAATGAATTCAAGCATCTTAATGTAATTCTTGTTGGAAATACTGAGAGGGGGGTGAATCAATACTTCTTTTCAATTAATTAATTTTAATCTTTAGAGCATTAAATTCACATTAGCATTGGGTCGAACATAAATCAACATCACATTAGTATACAACATCATTCAACAATGCATGACATCAAGACAGTACACAATATTTTTTTTAGGTGGAAACCCTTTTAGGATAAAAACCATCGAACGCTTCTTAATATATGTCTTTTCAAAATTACATCAATGGGATGCTCCAGCTTCTAAATTTACAAGCTCCAACCTAAATGATGATCCAACACCCTGTTTACCAGCTCCAATTAGAAGGACGCTCCAATGTTGCAGTTTACAGGATCCAACGTGAAGGATGCTTCAACACCTTGTTTACCAACTTCAACTGGAAGGGCACTCCAATTCCCTAGTTTACATGCTCCAACCTGAAGGATGCTTCAACGCCTTATTTACCAACTCCATCTAGAAGGAACACTCCAATGCCCTGCTTTACAGATTGCAACCCGAAGGATGCTTCAACACCATGTTTACCATTTCCAACTAAAAGGACTCTTCAATGCCCAAGTTTACAGACTCCAACCCGAAGGATGCTTCAACACCTTGTTTACTAGCTACAACTAGAGGGGTGCTCCAATGCTCTGTTTTACAAGCTCCAACCTAAAGGATTATTCAACACCCTATTTACCAGCTCCAACTAGAAGGATGCTCCAATGCCCTATGCAGGCTCCAACCTGCCCTAGCACCACCCTGCTTCCCTAAAGTGTTCTTAGGATCCAACCTAAAGGAGACTCAACTATCCTTCCTGCACCACCCAGCTGCCCTAAAGTGTTCTCAGCCTCCAACCTGAAGGAGACTCAACTCTCTTGCCTTGCACCACCCTGCCACCCTACTTAGCAAGGTTCCAATTAACTTGAAGGCTCCAACCTTTGGTTCTCCACGACAAACCACGTTTCACAATTTTCATACTAGATCCACCTATGCTCAATATAAATATAAGTAACATCAAATCAATTTGTTGACTTTATAAATCTGTAATACAAGCACAAGGTCATTAGCAATAACTCCAACTCTCTCAGCACAAGGATCAAACCCTATTAGCATAAAGTCTATCAAGTCCACTGTCATAATCAAATATGATTCTACTCAACATGAATACCAAAACCCTAGATGCATCAAATCTCTGCTCAATAGTCAAACCTATCTTTGCAATAGTGTGAAAGCATAGCACTCCTCAAAAACATCATCATACACACATCTCTTTTACTTACACACTACTCACTAACAAAACCCTAACATCATTTCAACAATATAACAACACTTAGCCAAAGAACACTAGCATCAACAATAATTCTCAATGGCACAACAACATTATCAATCATTTCCCAGTCTTATAACATATACCAACCTCAACCAACAAACCCTGGAAACATTGTGGTAATACAAAGATGGGTTCTATGACTTAATGCAAATATGAACATTCTGTAATAGTGAACTTACTCCTGCAACAACATTATGTTTTGCATCCATAGATATTTTCACATATCTATGTCAAACAAACTGCTTCAATATCTTTCTCAAATGTAGACGTAGACATCTCTAACACATACTTGAAAACCTTGGTAGCTCTGGTCAACAACCTTTTATAGTAGCTCCAACTATATTGGTCATCAATGATGAATCAATGATTGACCTATGCTTACAGTGAAAGCAGATTAGCATGCTCAAAGTATCAAGCCCAGGAGTTATGAATCGCAATATATCCATTCATTCTTAAAAATTCCTTGTCAATGCTTTCTAGAGAGACTCCAGTGATAGCTCACGACAATGATTAGGCCCTGTGTATAATACTTCTTTTGTAGATTAAAACTTCCAAAAATGGTTTTGAAATTATTTAAAATACTTCATATATGTGCACATATTATCTACAAGGATGTATTCCGTTATGTTGATGACACTCTGCATTAGATTCAATGTTGTAGAAATAAATTTGTAGATTTGCAACCGCTCATGAAATTTTAATCAAAATTACAACACACAACCTACTCTACTGCTTTCGAAATTGAATTCACAATGTAGAACATCAACCACATGTAATGAGAAATAATACACATGCACACAGTATTTTTTCCATGGGAAAGCAATCTGCTAAAAACCCCTTTGCCTACTTGCATTAATATGATGAGTAGAACTAACAACAAAGGTGGTTTCTTTAGAGCTCCCGCGCGCGCAGATCTGACCTAGCAGCCATTGCTGCCTCTTGCAACCCCTCCGCTTGGCAGCCTCCTGCTGTTGAGCTCTCCTAAGCTTGGGCTTGGCCCCTCTCTGATGCGTTCCCTCTCCCTCCGCAAGCTCTTGTTGTTTTCTTTCCTCTTGACAGCCTCCTGCTATTGAGTTCTCCCTCACTATGCCCCTCTCTGCAAGGGGAGATTCTTCCTCCCAGCAAGGAACAAATGATCACGAAGCAGCCTTTGCTTCTCTATTAGCAGAAAGTGGAGCTCCAAAAGCCAGGCCAACCGCTAGTAAATTCGTGAAGAAGTTAGCAGACATTCCAGAGATCTCATTACCTCCAACACTCCCCAGAAAAGTTGTTATCTCTTTAGCTGAACGTGGTTTAGTGGGACAATTTACAGGGTTGTGGCCCTCTCCTAGAGCATTCCAAAAATGGGTAGAGAGAAACTGGAGTGCAAATATCCAATGGAAAATAGCCATAAGATTCTATGGAAGGGGATATTTTACTTTTCTATTCGAAACTAAGGAAGACAGGAATCTAATATTTAGAAATGGACCCTATTTTATGGATTCAAGAGGCTTATATTTGAACAGATGGTCTCCAGATTTTGATCCAAAGATGGACATTCCAAGTGTTGTTCCAGTTTGGGTCAAGTTGCCTCATCTTCCCCTTCACTGTTGGGGCGATGAGTCGGTGAAAGCAATCGGAAATGTGGTAGGCAAGTACATAGACATATGTGAACCAAAAGATAATATGCACGCCTGTGCTAGAAACTACATGGAAGTAGACCTAGGGAAAGGGCTACCGGAGGCTATTAAAATCAAGGTGGATCAATGGACATACATCCAGCAACTAGACTACGAACAAATCCCATTCAAATGTAAGGTATGCCATGAATACAGTCATTTTGAAAATAGATGTAGTAAGCTAAAAGAAGTAGAGAATGTTGAGAATGTTGAAGCTCAAGAAGATACTTGGGAACAAGTAAAAACAAAGAAACCCCATAATAAACAAGCTGCCACTAATTCCTCTCAGCCTCATAAAACCAATGCAACAGCCTCTATCCCCCCAATAAACACGACCCCTCCAGCAAATCCTTCCTCAAATCCATTTGAACTTCTGGGAGAAGACCTTCCATCCCCTCGTTCTCCTTCCCAAGCTAATGCATTAGCCATCATCTCATCCCCCACCCAAAGCCCATTCTCTCCCCCACCCATAGTTGACCGAATTCTTACAAGAAACAAAGTAAAAGAAAACAACCAAGCATGGGAATAGTGGAAAAAAGTCGGAATGAAATCCAACAAAGAAATAAGGGACGAGGCAGCAGCAAAGGAAATGGCCATAGGCACCCAATAGCCAATGGACTCTTTTCTCGGAAAACAGAAGGGAAGTGGAGAGAAGAACCAGCAAAAGGAAAAGGGAGGGACCCATCATAAATCTAGTAAATAATGATTGCGGTCTCTTGGAATAGTAGGGGTCTGGGATCCGCTTTGAAAATCAATGCAGTACGAGACATAATAAAACAGGAACAACCAGATATTCTTATGATCTAAGAGACCAAAGTCAGCGATCAAGAGGTTCAAAAACTGATCAAAACTCAAAAAAAAATCGAAGGAACAACCATAGACTCCAATGGAGCCTCAGGCAGTATATGCACAATTTGGAACAAATGGAAATGGGAACTTGTTAATCAAAAACTAAATAATTATTGGGTAAGAACAAATTTAAAAAAAAAAAAACAAAAAAAAAAAAAACAAAAAAAAAAAAAAAAAAAAAAAAAACAAAAAAAAAAAAAAGAGCACGAATGAAGATTATACCTTCATATAAATATACTCTCCAAACCGTTATAGAGATAAAGCTCAATGTTGGAAATCAATAAAAGAAGAAGCACAAGAAGAACAGAGGGGAAAATTAGTGATAGGAGGGGATCTAAATTTGATTAGAAATATAGATGAGAAGCTGGGATGTAATTATTTTAGCGATCCCTCGAGAGCAGCACTGGAAGAACTTATAGAAGAGCACAAACTCCTTGATATTCCTCCAAAATAATGTAAAATTCACCTGGAGTAATAAAATATCAGGGGCACACAATATAAAGGAAAGATTAGATAGAATCCTGATACAAAAAAATTTGGCAGCAGCCTTCTCCATAATCAAAAGCAAAATAGTGCATGCTTCAGCCTTTGACCATAAGTCTGTTGTGCTGATATTGGATAGATTGGAGAATCAAGGTCTGATACCTTTCAAATACAACAAAATCTGGGATAGTAAGGAAGATTTTGGTAAACTAATAAGGGAAAGCTGGGAAACCAATGTTATAGCCTCCCCCCATTATGTATGGGAAACCAAGTTGAAAATTTTAAGATTACAACTAAAAGCATGGGCAAGAGAAAACGCTCTCAAGGAAAAAAAAAATAGAGCTACAAGAGAAACTCGAAAATATGAACAGGAAAAAGAGAATCAGCAAGATAGTGAGCAAGAGCATGCTCAAGAAAAAGAATTTTTCATGGACCTATACAAGAAAAATAGGCTAGAGGAGGAGGAAATTAGGCAAAAGTCAAGATGTTTATGGCTAAAAGTAGGGGACAAAAACACCGCCTTTTTCCATAACAACATTAAGATAAGAAGAGCAAGTAACCAAATCGAAAAAATTCAAGTGGAAGGATAGGAAATAAAGGAAACATAAGCTATCAAAAAGGTTGCCCATAACTACTATAAAAACCTTATATCAGTAGGGGACCAGCAAGTGGACAGCTAAGACTTTCTTCAGCAAATTAGCAGCAAAATTAATGAACAACAAAACAGGGAGCTCGAGAAAGAGGTCACGGAGAAGGAAATAAGAGAGGCAATTTGGAGTATGCACCCTGAAAAATCTCCAGGGCCGGATGGTTTTACAATTGCTTTCTACAAGAGCCATTGGATGACAATAAAAAAATATCTAGTAAGAATGATCAAAAATGTTTTTTAAAAAAATTAAGTGGGAGAAAATACCAAAGCTTCTCATCTGGCTCTCATCCCAAAAGATCTAAATCCTATCTCCTTTGATAGATACAGACCTATCTCTTTATGCAACTCCTCCTATAAAATCATCACGAAAATCTTGGCAAATAGAGTGAAAAGAATTATTCCTTACATCATCTCCGAAAACCAAGGTGGCTTTGTCCCAAAAAGACAGATTACAAATAATGTTATTATAGTGCAAGAGGCCATACACAATAGTATTCAAAGAAAGGAAAAGGGCATGGTCATAAAGTTGGATAAGGCCAATGCTTTTGACAGAGTAAGTTACAATTTCCTTGTAGTTGTCCTTCAAAAGTCTGGCATCTCTCCTAAGTTCATAGGTATTGTTATGGCATGCATCTCCACCCCTTGGATAGCACCGTTGATCAACGAGAGGCCAAGCAGATATTTTCGCAGCACAAGAGGTCTGAGGCAAGGGTGCCCACTTTCTCCTTTCCTCTACATCTTAATGGTGGAAACGTTGAGTATTCAGCTAGAAAACCAAAGAGTAAAGAGGAAAATCACAGGTATTAGAATTGCCAGAGGAGTTAAAGAAATAAATCACTCGCTTTTTGCTAACAATACTCTTCTCATTGGGGGAGCCTCCAGTATAATTGCCAAGCGGTTTTAAAAAGTTCTAGATGATTTACTTGATGTTTCAGGAGGCCTTCTAAACAATAAAAAATGTAGAATCTACACTTGGAATGTGCCAATTAACATTATGCAGAGGTTTTCTCAAATAATGGATATTCCAATTCAGCTAAACTAGAGCCATTTTACTTATCTAGGTTTACCTTTGGCAAAAGAAGTGGTTAAGTCAGAGGTCTGGAACAAACATATTGAAAAAATGAGGGGGAAAATACAAAGTTGGGGAATGACGTGGTTAAATCTAGCAGGCAGAACAATATTAATCAAATCTCTTCTTTCAGCCTTGCCAATATATCAGTTTGCCATAATTATGGCCCCGACAGGCACCCACAAACAAATGGAATTAATCATTAGAGGCTTTCTATGGCAAGGAGGAAAACAAGAATCCAAAATATTCAATCTGGTTCGTTGGGATCAAGTGACTCTTCCATTTGAAAAAGGAGGTATCTCTATTAGAATTCCAGGTTTGTCAAAGAATGCACTTGGGATCAAGTTAGTTTGGAGAATGTTAAATGGGAAGGATCATTGGTGGGGCGAAGCACTTTCAAGGAAATACCTCATCTGTCAGCAGTCAAAGATGCTCACTGAAATTATCCCTGATCGTCCTTGTACTCAAGTATGGAAACTCATCAAAAAAAATATTCCTCAAGTTAGAGACCAAATCTCCAAGAACCCGGGGAATGGGAACTCTACCTCTATTTGGGATGACAGGATCATGGGAACAACTCCCTTGAATGAATATCAAAACTTAAGAGGATTGAAAGATTGGTTGGAGGAGAAAGGCACTACTTCATTATACTCCATATCGGAGTGGGAACAAAACGAATGGACAACTTGGAGAGTGCAGTTTCTTCCAGATAGACTGAAAAATCAGTGGGAAGACTTGAAGCTTTTACTTGCAAGAGCAGCCCCAATAAATAAAGAGAGCCAAGATAGTTATATATGGGACCCAATCGGAGGAAAATTTATAGTAAAATCGAGCTACAATTTTCTGCAAAAATACCACAATTACAAAAACTGGAATCTTTGGACCGCAACATGGAAGAATGAAGGTTTACCCAAAATAAAATTTTTTGCATGGAATCTTCTTAAAGGCAAGATTCTTACGGCAGAAAATTTAAGGAAAAAAGGTTTTCAAGGCCCTTCTATATGTGTTATGTGTCAAAGGGAAGAAGAAATATTCAGCATTTATTTTTGAAATGCATTATTGCTAGACAATGCTGGAAGCAAATCATTAGTCATCTTGAAATGAACATTGACACAATTGAGCAGCGGATAACTCTAAATGTAAATTGGGAGCAAAGTTATCCATATGCAAGGAAAAAAATACAGTCATAAATCGAATATGGAAGTGCCTCCCCTCCACTCTGTGCTGGCATTTGTGGCTAGCCAGGAATAAGTGTATCTTTAAAGGCCAAAAGCCAAATATTGGGACCATTTTAGCCAAGACATGGGGTCAAATTTCGGAAATGATAAGTGCAAATGGAGTGCCAGGTTTGGACCAAAACAGTCTGCAACAAGAAGAAAAGGATTGGTATAAAAAAGCCCTCATTGAAGACTCAGCAAGGAATCAATTACCAAAGAAGGTAGGAAGAAAAATCAGAGATTGGAAGCTTCGTGGGAATGACAAGGAGATGGAGGAATGGATTAAAAATCAAAGAAATCACATTATTTTCTTTGATGGAGCCTCAAAGAACAACCCTGGAAGAGCAGGGGCAGGTGGATCAATTTTGGATTCGAAAGGCAAGACAATAGCTACTTATGAATGGGGGCTAGGAACAATGACAAACAATAGGGCGTAGGCATACAATTTGTTAATGATCACCAATATCCTCAAAAAATATCAGTTAAAAGATCCTAATATAATTGGCGACTCGGCAATTATAATAGCAACAATGGAAGTAGGGAGAGACTTTAAAAATCTATCTTTAAATAAAATTCGACAAAGAATTATGGACAACATAAAGAAGCTGGGGAATGTTGTTTTTAAACACGTTCTTAGAACCCAAAACAAGGAGGTCAATTCACTGGCCAACAAGGCAGTGGAACGGAGAGCCAGAATGGCGAAAGAAAACCATGAAATCTATGAACAAGCAATCCCATAATTCGTTCCCTCAAAGGGACAGGCCTAAGACTCAAAGCATAGTTAATCAGATCAAATCAATTGCAACAAGGAACCAAAATATGAATAAGCAACAAGAGATCCATTTGTACATGACTGGCTGAAAAATCTTAGCCAATCCTTCTCGAACAGTGAGGATAGTCCTCATAATTAAGAATTGGACGCATCGTGATTTACAACAGAGAAAGAATCGCCCCCAAGATCAGCACATAGTAGCTAAAGGTCAAATCAATCTTGGCAGTGTTCATTCTGAGCTGAATGGAAAATCGGGCAAGCACCGTAGTCAGCGAGATATTCATGAGCAGGTTGAGAAGAGTCACCAGCTCAGCATGCTCAATCAAGCCTTTAAAAATAACCTCAAGCGTAGGAACCTTCATTATTAGAGGCAACATCAGGAAATAGAAATTAGAGAGCAGCGAACTTCAATTATCAATACACAGAAGCTAAGTAGAGGACGGCGCAGAAGGAGTAGAGAAAAACATCAAGGAAGAGAATGTACAGCGCAACAAGGAATCCACAACCATCTGGAAATCCAAAAAAACTCGGATAGTCAAAGGAAAAATCATGACAGCGAGGAACAACACATGATAGATGTCAGTGATGGCAGCTTGGACCACAATTTTCATGAGAAAAGCAGAGGCACTGGGAAAAATCGAGGCAGATTGAAGGAACAACAAAAAGACGAAGCAACAGCAGTAGAAGGAACAACAATCAGAAGGAACAGCAACAGAAGGAACAGTGCCAGAAGGAACAACAACCAAAAGGAACAGCAGCAGAAGGAACAACAGTCGAAGGAACAACAGGCCGAAGGAACGACAAGAAGACGAAGGAACAGCAATAGAAGGAACAACAACCAAAAGGAACAGCAGCAGCTGAAGGAACAGCAGGCCGAAGGAACGACAGACCAAAGGAACGGCAGGTCAAAGGAATAGCAAGCAGAACGAACAACAGAAGAAGGAACAACAACCAGAAAAAGGAACAGTAGCATAAGGAACAACATACAAAAGAAAAACAAACCAAAGGAACAATAGGTCGATGGAACAGCAAGCAAAACGAATAACAGCACAAGGAAAAGTAAACTTAAGGAACACAATTTACTCTTGCAACTTACAAACAATAATTTTTTTTGAAATATGTGATGTAAATTTGTTTTCTTAGCGGGTCAATATGTTAAACAGTACTCTAGAATAGCTAAAAAAACTTCTGAAGTTTTGATACCAAGCACAGGAGAAAGGTCTGCATGCTTATTCAACCGCTCAGTCTATCATATCAAAATAACGGAATGTAAAAGGAGCTTGCTCCAAAATCCTTTTTTGATAATATAACAACTATCCGATCCTGTTAAAAAAAATATGATGAATAGAGATGTATTACAATTGCTTTGCTCTACTTAGCACAACCTGAGAGTGAATAACCTATATTTATGCTCACTGAGAAGCTATAACCTAGACTTAGTCATTTTATGCCTCTATTTGAGCCCTTATTTCCTTGCACAGTTCTTGAGGAAATTAGGTCCCTCTTATTTAGGAATTTCCTCCAAAATGCTTGCACAATTCCCAAGGTTGATAATCTAACTGCATGCAACACTTGTACACTCAAGACTAGTATAAAATTGATGTTACACTGCATTGGAATCTCCACCATATATGAGGAACTCGAATTTTCTCCATGAACTAGCTATTTTGGGTTGATTGATCAGTTAACTAGATGATCACTGAGTTAGACAGGAGTCCCACTGCACAATTAACCTTCCACTAGTTCCTCCAATAGTTAGAACTAGTTTAACTAAAAACAACTTGAAATAACTTACCTCGATTGCTACAAATTAGCAAGCACACATGCTTAACTGAACTCTGACTCCTCCAACTTGAATTTACTAAGTAAATTGAGTGACACAAGCCATGTCACACAATTTAATTGTATCCAAGTTGTCTGTTGATGTGGAAATTCGAATTTTCTTATTTACACCAAGGCAAAACCAAATTGAGACTTTGATGCTGCATTTTTCAACACTCCCTCTCAAGAAGAAAGGGATTATCAACTAGCCCTATCCTGCACCTGTTGAATGTACTGCATGCAACACCTCTCACTATTGTTGTTGCTACTGCACCATATGCAACTGAGAAGCATTGAAAAAAACTGAATCAATTGTGTCTGCAACTATCTATTGGGAAAATTGTGTTGTTGTTGACTCTGCTACTGAGCTTCCTACTTTGTTGTCAACACTCTCCTATAATCCTTAGTATCTAACTGACACTAATCCTCCCGCTACTGAATATGGTGGGCCCTTATAGCAAGGTAATGATCCATGAGGAAAACACCCCAATGGACCCTGCCCAAATTTCTACAACTTTTTGGACTAAGGATCTACATCACTCCACCTCGCTCCTAGAGGTATAGTTGCATGTATCCCTCTACCCACTTGGGTCGAACTCTCCCCCTAATGGAGGTCTCTACTTGAGTGGATGTCTCCACTCTGCCTCCTCTTCGCCTCTCCATTTGTGGATGCTCCACAACTTCCTGAGGCTCCTTCTAAGGTTCCATTTTGAGAGGTCTATCATGCTCCCTCTCAACCACAATATCTCTAATATTCACCTTGGCTACATCTTTCTTCCATTGGGATAGGTTTTAGGCATCAGATGCTTATGGTCTTGCAACATTTGTATTGATGTATTTTAACAATCCATTGTCATCCAACACTGCCTCCATGTGATCCTTCCCTGTAATGAAATTAGTGTGAAAATTCCTAGATCTAACAATCTCAGGAATCCCACTGCAACCAATTGAATCTACTTCACCTAGATCGTAAATTAGATTACAAAATTATTTTAGTTTTCTTCTTGAAACATTGAAGTAAATTATTGAAGCAACCTACACCAAATTAAATATGATTCTGAAACATAGAAACTCAGTAAGGAAATACAAACACATAGGACACCATTATTTTTGGACAAATGTCCCTAGAGAAACCCAATGTGGGAAAATCGGTGCAGTATCTTTGAGGCTTTTATTTTATTATGCAGCAGTGAAATCTGAGTACATCTGTGGATGCCCAACTGGCAATCCAAACGGCAAGGAAATCTAGCAGAGATATTCCCTAAGCAACCCCGGCACTTGTGTTGCCTGCACTCGTGTTCCTGCACTCGCGTTCTTGCACTCATGCGTTCATGCACTTGTGAGTTCCTGCACTAACACATTCCTGCACTCGTGTGTTCCTGCACTTGCAAGTTCCTACACGCGCGTTATTGCACTCGCGTTCCTGCACTCGCATGTTCCTGCACTAGGAATAACTCAGCCTCTCAAGATCAGGAAATCTTCCTTTAGATCACTGCCCCTCTACTGCAAAAGATCTCTTTGATCAGAATTTCCTCCTGATAACTCCGCACTTTAGAAATTCAATCTCTTGATCTCTTAGTGTATTTTTCGAATGACCCTCAAGCCCCTTCTTATATCTTCCTATTGGACAACCAATTACCCAGATTAACTCCTAATCAAAGGCTCAGCTCCTTTTGACTTGATCTTCGTCTTTATCTAGAAGATTCACCCACAATTAGATTAATACCCATTAATATTTTAATTAAATTAATATAATCGTCTTTGGGTGGAATTTCCCAAAACAATTTTTGGGTTCTTTGGAATGCATGTTCCCAAGCCTCCCTGCAAAATTTGAGGCTTAGAGCACATCCGATGCTACCCAAAATCAACACTCCCTCTTAGCGAGGAATGTGCTCTAGCAATATATTGCTATTGCATATTGTTCTGACTTTGAAGCATCATCCTTTGCGTTGTTGATGCCTGACATGTTTTCCACCAATTACTACGTTGTTGCTGCTACTATATTGTTACCTTTGACACTGCCACTGCCAATGCTACATTTGTACTATAGCTCCCTTTCAAATGTTGCATCTGCTATGTTGCTAGCACTACCACTGCTAACATCGCATTCGTACTGCAACTCAGTTCCTGAGAGAAGCAAATGAAAACACCCAAAATTGGATAAGTAGCTCGTGGATACACCTCGATGTTGAAAGCCTGCCTGCTGCTAGTCTGACACTGTCTTCTGAAGCCACTACATTGTTGAAGCTCTTCATTGTGCCTCCATGCATTGTTGCCTCTCTTATTTGCACTGCTCAAGTTCTAGCGCTGCTAACTATTGCATCTATCGCTCCAACACTCCATGGCACTAACTAAAAACTCCTTCATCCCACTACTACTGATCATGGGCTCTCATAGTAAGGTGATGATCCAAGAGGTGGGCTCGTTAAGGATCCTATCCATCTGTAGCTCTTTTGAACTACAGCTCCAAATCAACCCACCTCCCTCCTCGAGGTATCTTGGTTGTCATGGAAAACTCCTCCTCTTGTTGGATCTTTGCGGCTGCAACCTTAGGATCATGCTTCTTATCCTTGTCCTTTTTCTTCAAGGGACACTAGGATGCATAGTGGCCCATCTCACCACATTTGAAACACTTCACCTTGGAGACATCCTTATTTCGTCTCTATTGCCCCTTCAATGCAAGGGTTGCATTATCCTCCTCCTCTACTTTGGGCTTCGACCCACTACTGTTGCTACTTCCGTCAAGTTTGACCTTGACTAGGTCTCTCCTCAACTCTTCTTGTTTTAGAGCTGCCCACATCTCATCCCAATTAGGCAATGCTTCTCTACCCAAGATACTCTAGACAAATACTTGCCACTCATCCAAGACAGAATTTAGGGCCAGTATCACTAACTCTGAATCCTAAGGTGTATGCCCCGCAGTCGACAACTCATCACGGGTCTCCTTCAACTTCGTGAGGAATGGATCCACACGTTCTCCCTTCTGCATCTGCGCAGATCTCAACTTCTATTCCAACTACATCTTCCATTGCTCAGAAGATCCCTGATACAATGTGGCCAAAGCACCCCACGTCTCCTTAGCAATTTCTCTACGAGTAATGTGGCACACCACATGATCCTTGACTCCATTCAAGATCATCCTCCTTTCCTTTGTTATTTCAGCTCTATACTTCTTCAGTGGATCTGGATCCATAGAGACAGCTACCACACTATCAACATATGTCTAGAGGGCATGCTCATCTAGAAGGAAGGACATTCTAGCCTTCCAGATAACTTAGTTGGAAGCTTCGTCCAACCTGTCCTGATCCCTCAAGCCATTGGTTGCCATATCCTCTGAAAATTATCGAACTACTCCCTCTTTCTCCTTACTACGTAGCTTCTTAGGTGGCTTACCCACTCCCTGATGGAGCTGGTAAGTCTATTGCTCAACAAATGAGAAACATTGATTTCCTCGCCAAGAAATCACTGAGGAAGTATTCCCTCACTATGCGATCTGCCTCCTTCTTCCGACGGATTTTTGGCCCAGAACTTAGCTTGCAGAAAACTGCATCCCTCTAGCTCTATGTTGATGCTCTACGTGGTTCACTCTGCCTTGGAAAATTCTCGATCCGGTAGTCATACCTATCTGTTAGCTCACTCAGAGAGAGACACCCATGAAAATATAACCCTGTTGGCTAGAACTGCGTAATCCCTCAAGGGATTCAAACTATCGCTTGCTGCAGCAAGTTGGCCCTTGCTTCAGTGCTAGATCTACTCTTCATGTTTCACATCAACACCTCTGATACCATGTGAACATTCCTAGATCTAACAATCTCAGGAATCCTACTGCAACCAACTGAATCTACTTCACCTACATCCTAAATTATAGTACAAACTTATTTCAGTATTCTTCTTGAAATATTGAATTAAATTACTGAAGCAGCCTACACCAAATTAAATATGATTCTGAAACATAGAAATTGAGCAAGGAAATACAAACACATAGGACACCATTATTTTTGGACAAATGTCCCCAGAAAAACCCAATGTGGGAAAATCGATGCAGCAGCTCTAAGGGTTCTATTTTATTATGCAGCAGCAAAATTTGAGTACATCTATGGATGCCCCACTAGTAATCCAAACAATAGGAAAATCTGGCAGAGATATTCCCTAAGCAACCTCGACACTCGTGTTGCTTGCACTCATGTTCTTGCACTTGTGCATTCCTGCACTCGTGCATTCTTGCGCTTGCTAGTTCTTGCACTTGTGCATTCCGGCACTTGTGCGTTCCTGCACTTGTGAGTTCTTGCACTCACAAGTTCCTACACTCGCAAGTTCCTACACTCGCATTCCTATAGTCACGTCCCTGCATTCACGCGTTCCCGCACTAGGATAACTCAACCTCTTACTACTGCTTCACCGGATCAGGAAATCTTCCTCCGGATCACTGTCCCTATGCCTCTACTGCAAAAGATATCTTTGATCAGAATTTACTCTTGAGAACTTCTCACTTCAGAAATTCGATCTCTTGATCTCTCGATGTATTTTTCCAATGACCCTCAAGCACATTCTTATATCTTCATGTTGGACAACCAATGACCTATATTAACTCCTAATCAAAGGCTCAGATCATTTTGACATGATCTCCATCTTTATCTAGAAGATTCACCCACAATTAGATTAATACCCATTAATATTTTAATTTTCCTAAGTTTAGACTTAGGAACTCCATTAAAAATATTAATTATTTTAATATAATCGTCTTCGGGTGGAATTTCGTAAAACAGTTTCTGGGTTCTTTAGAGTGCATGTTCCCAAGCCTCCCTGTAAAATTTGAGGCTTAGAGCAGATCTGATGCTACCCCAAATCAACAATTAGAGTTGCCTTCCAAGGCATAGTTTAGTCTCAACCCATTGAAGGTCGTCTTCCCAACTCATAAGAGATCCTGCTACATTGAACTTCAAATTTGAACCTCCTGAGAAACAACTTCAAAATTCTTGTTCTAATGTGAATATTTTTCCAATACCATGTAGAAATTATGGTGTATATTTGCAACTACTCATGAAATTTTAATCAAAATCACAAGACACAAACCTACTCTACTGCTCTGCGGAATTCAATTCACAATTTAGAACATCAATCACAAACATGCAATGAGAAATAACACACATGCACATAGTATTTTTTTTCCAGGAGAAAGAAATTTTCTAAAAACCCCTTTGTCTAGTTGCATTAATCTGATGAATAGAGATGTATTACAATTTCTTTGCTCAATTGATCACAACCGGTAAGCGAATAACCTATCTCTCTTCTCACTAAGAATATCTGACCCAGACTTATTTAATTTCTACCTCTGCCTGAGCCCCTATTTCCTTGCGCAACTCCTAAGGAAATTAGGCCCCTATTATTTAGGAATTTCCTCCAAAATGCTTGCTCAATTCCCAAGCTTGATCATCTAACTGCATGCAACACTTGTACACTCAAGACTAGTATACAACTGATGTTACACTGCCTTGGAATCTCCACCATAGCTGAGGAACTTGAATTCTTTGCATGCACTAGCTATTTTGGGTTGAGTGATCAGTTAACTAGATGATCACTGAGTTAGACTGAAGTCCCATAGCACAACTGATCTTCCACTAGTTCCTCCAATAGTTAGAACTAGTTTAACTGAAAAAACCTTGAAATAACTGACCTTGATTGCTACAAATTATAAATCACACATGGTTAACTGAAATCTAACTCCTCCAACTCGATTTTCCTGAGTAAACTGAGTGACACAAGCCATGTCACACAAATTAACTGCATCCAAGTTGTCAGCTGATGTGGAAATTTGAATTTTCTCAATTTGACCAAGGCAAAATCAAATTGAGACTTTCTTGTTGCATTTTTCAACAAATTTTGCCACTATCTAGCTTCATATCTAAGGATCATACCAACTCTTTTAAAGAGCGAACTCATATAGGTCTCCAATAACCTAGTGATCCTCAAAATTCCAAATATATATCTTTACTCCATGCAAAAAGAAAAAATCTAAGTCAAACTTTTCAAAAATTCCACATATTATAGTGATCAAGCCCTTCAAATGAATTCTACAAAATGTTTATGAACCTCAAATTATGTCTCATAATTGAAATTGGCTTCAGAAATGCGCCTTAGAGAATGAAAAGAACACCAACATTTATTTTTTCAGTGAGTAGGGAAAAAACTCCACATTCAAACTTATTCGCATGTGCCCATACTTGCATCACACATATATATATTCTTCAATTAAATGCACAATGTTTATACCACTGTGAGTCCTCTGTGAAATAACAATGTATACCCTGTCCTGATTTACCACAGAGCTTAGACAAACTTACCAGGAATTACATCAACCTTTTGTAATTAAAAGAAGCTTCCACGCCTGCATAAGATTTATTGAGCCAAGGATTCCAATAGTCTGTAATGGTTCATGAGCATAAATAAGGTTTGGACTTTCCCTACCATTAAGGGTTGGAACCTTAGCATATGTGAAGTAGCTTCTGCATAAATCCTCATATTTGTCCCTTGGAGGTATCACAAAGTTGTAGTCATAAAGGTTATATCAGGATTCAATATACAACTTCAAAAGAGGGTTAATGAACCCATACAATATTTCATAAAATGACCATGCTTCGAACAACGTCAGAGTTGTCATTAAACTTCATCGAGTGTGCTCAGTATTTTCCCTATTGCAGGGCTGAGTTTCCTCCACAACTAGCCTCAGAACTTCCACATAATGCAAACTGTGATGTCCCTCAAATAAGTTGAATAACCTATGAAATTTCTAGCAAAGATCTTAACAATAATTGCTTGAGAATTACTGCAAATGTCCTATAAACATGCCTCTTCCTAAGGTTTTAGTGTCCTCAAGGTTTGCGACCTAATTGAAGAAAAATAAACTCAAAAATTTGTCTTAGAAGAGAGCCCTTGGAGACTCTAAAACACACCACATATGCCTATGTAAAACCCACATAAACTTCCTCAATTTGCTTCAGAAAGAGGTCAAATGGCCTTAGAGATTACCATGTAGCACAATGAATAACCAAAGAAGAATAAAACCTTTAATGCCCATAAAATATTGTAGAAACTCTCAAAAACCAACCCAAATAAAAGCAAAAAGAAGAAAAAAATACCCTTTATTCTACCACCAAAATTTAGCATAGACGTGTGAAAATGACCTCAAAAAATAGTCCCTAACCAACGAAGTTACCACAAAGAGAACAACCTCAAAAAATTTACTACCTCACTTGATATAACATTTCTACCCAGGCCTAAGAGAAGAGTGAAAAATTTAAAAGATTATAGGTCATTTTTTTTATAATCCATGAAGGTAGATAGATGCCCAATATATACAAAATGAAGAGCATGCCCTATAGGCTAGAGTCTACCTTAAGGAAAAACAAAATTTGAATTTTCAATTTTTATAATTTGGCAACCTTAATCATTCAATAAAGTCGACTTTGTCTGTAGAAGGATCAAACCCTCGCAGCATAAAGATTGTCAAGTCTGCTGTCATAATCAAATCTACTTCTGCTCAACATCAATAACAAAACCCTAACTGCATCAAATATTTGCTCAACAATCAATCGTATCTCTACAATACTGTGAAACCCTAGCACTACTCATCAACATCATTATAGACACATCTATCTTTTACTTACACACTACTCACTGCAAATTCCCTAGCATCATTTCAACAACATAACGACACTCGGCTAACCAACACTAACATCAATAATAATTCTCAAGGGCACAAAAACATTGTCAACCATTGCTCAGCCTTATAGCATATGCTATCCTCAACCAATAGACCCTGGCAACAATGTGGTAATACAAAGATGGGTTCTATGAGTTAATGCACATATGAACATTATGTAATAGTGTTGTTACTCTTGCAACAACATTATGTTTTGCAACCATAACTCTACTCACATATCTATGTCAAACAAATTGCTTCAATATCTTGCTCAGCTGTAGACATAGACCTATTTGGAATATATTTGGAAACTTTGGTAGCTCTGCTCAACAACCTTTTACAGGAGCTCCAACTATATTGATCATTAATGATGAATCAATGATTGACCTGCGCTTACAGTGAATACAAATTAGTATGCTCAAGGTATCAAGTTTGGGAGTTATGAATGGAAATATATGCAATCATTCTCAACAATGCCCTTCCAATGGTTTCTAGACAAACTCCAGGGATAGCTAGTGACAATGATTAGACCCTTGATATCATACTTCTTCTATAGATTAGAACTTCTAAAAAGGGTTTTGAAATGATTCAATAACTTGAAATAAGTGCACAAATTGTTCTACGAGGATGCATATCCTTATGTTGATGACACTTTGCATTAGATTTAATGTTGTCATTATCTAGCTTTAGATCTAGGGATTAGACCAACTCTTTTAAAGAGAAAACTTCATATATGTCTCCAATAACCTAGTGATCCTCAAAATGCCAAATGTATAGCTTTACTCGAAAAAAAAAAAAAA
>APFE031062306.1:124738-145475 GCA_000404065.3 Pinus taeda | reverse complement strand
TAATAAAAACAACTATACAAAAAAATTTAGCTAGTTTTTAAAGATCACTGGAAAAATTAAATAGGCAACAAATTCTCCCTTTTTCAACCGCTGGATTCTATGTGACGACCGTTTTCCAAACTATTGCCTCATTAGTCACTGCCACTTGGCCTAGTTTGACCAGAACTTTGACCGGTTATATCTTCAGCATACAGACTCAGATTCGAGTGTCGTTCACGCTGTTGGAATCAGGAGGACAAGAACTACAATCTAGTCCTAGTTTGGGTGAAATCCTAGGACTTTTATTTTTGAGATTTTCCATAGCCACTGTTGAATTTTGAGCATGTCTTGAGCCCCCTACATCATTCCTACACACTGAGGAGCTTTTGGTCCTCCAAAAGCAAGAACATAATCTGCAACCTATGTGTTACATTATCTGCACAACACGTGTCGTGAAAGACCACACTTCCTTCTCCTTCACCCTTGTTCTTCGGAGCCATAAGTGATGAGCCGACACCTGCATCCTTTGCAAACCTGTTGCACAATGACCAATCATGACCCAAGCATCCCCATACTTTCCAAGAGTTTATAAGTCACACTCTTTGGTCAAATTTACATTAGAATAGAAACCAATACCCCAACTATCAACAAAAAGGCCAAAACATCATCGTTGCTTTAACAAACAATGGATAACACAACATCACTTTTACATTTATATCGCAACACATGATTTACAAAATACTGTCATGACAAGCTACCATATCTAGTAAAACCATCTCTCACTAATCAAAGTGAGTGGCTCTTCTCTGTGTGGCGGATTCGTATATTGAACAACTTTTCCAACTGGTTCCTGCACGGGTGCTTTGTCCTTAAGACATTGCTCTGGATGGAGCCTCCAACATGTGGTAATAATAGTCAGAAGCCTCCAACTGACTTCTTTGGTAATAATCGATTGCTTAATTAATAATGAGAATAACAATGAACATGGTAATAATTGTGTGCAATACTATTAATTAATTCATCGTGTACACAGATTTAGTATATTGTAATTTGCAACGTGCAATGTTGAATTTTTTAAAATGGTGTTCCACAATATACAAAGTTATATGATACTATTTGGAATTAGTAATACTTTTTGTTTCATTTTCGATCATTTATATAGTTATTGAACGTTAACATTTATTCCCCAAAATATTATTTTTTATAAGTAATTCCTTATCATTATGTATCGAAAATATGTTTTGATACTCATATTTCTTAATGTTATTTATTTATTTATTAGAATATAATTTCACCCATTTAAATATATATAGATCAAACATTGTAAGCATAATTTCACTCTCCCAACAATGAATGAAAAACAAGAACACCACTCAAATATTTATTTTTTATATACAATTTAATTTTGAACCCAAAGAAAACTAAATATACTTTAAGTATAAACCTAAAACAAACTATGAAAACATATAAGTAAATATTGCATAATGCACATGCATAATAATGTTTAAAAATATATTGAAAACTAATGGACAAATACCTAAATTGAAATTATATTATGAGAGATTTTGATGTTTATGGAGTCAATCATTTTATGGGAAGATTCCATATTTGTGTTCACAACTAGTTGTTCATGTATACTTTGGTAATGAGAATAACAATGAACGTGGCAATAATTGCACAATAATATTAATTATTCGCCACAGATTTAGTATATTGTAATTTGTAACGTAAAATCATAATAATATTAATTAATTCATCATGTACACGACAGATTTGGTATATTGCGATTTGTAATGTGGAAATGTAGAATATTTTAAAATGGTGCTCCACAATATACAAAGTTATATGACACTTTGGAATTAATGAAATTTTTTATTTTATTTTCAAGCATTTATATAGTAACTACCAATAACATTTATTCCCTAAAATGCTTTTATAAGTAATTCCTTATAATTACAAGTAATTCCTTATAATTGTTGTGTATTGAAAATATGTTTTTATACTTATATATCTCAATGTTTTATTTATTTATTATAATATATTTTCCCCTATTTGAATAATGAACTAGTATATATGTATACACATTGAACTAATGTGGATATAAATTTTATATCAATTTTAGGTAAATTGAATAAATACTTATAAAATAACAATATATTAACTAATAGTATTTAACATGTAAAATTTACATGTAGTGTAATATTGTTTTATTTATAAAACATATTAAATTGATAATTCTAGCAATGGTGTCAAATTTGTGTAAAAGTAAATCAATAGGATTTTTAAATTGGAAAAAGTTGTAGATTGCTTTCATAATCATGCAAATAATATTTATATATTAAATTTTAAATTTTAGTGGTTTTTTTAGTAACTTTTTTATGGTTGAAATCCAAAAAACTGGTAAAAATACCATGTTCTATATTGCAAAGCAACATTGGTTTCCTGTTCTGGCTCCTTTGTCAAAAGCTTTGGCTCAATTCTTGATTAAAAGGGAAGAACTTTTAACACAAATCCTTGCTAAAATTAACAATGTGGTTGTAACAACTATGACTAGAAGGTGCTAGAGATATTACAATTTGTGTTTTGCATTCCAGCTATGCCTATTAAAATGGTATGTCAATGAAGAACTTCCCTGGAATCTTCTCAACCTTAATGCATAGTATTTAGTGGGACATATTGCATTTAGATTTTTTATTGTTTTGACTGTTGGAAATTCAAAGACATTATATTAGGGTTTGATTCTCCTTTCTTAATAATTACTTGTGAGTGTGTTGGCTTCTTTTACTTCTTTATTATCTTATCTTTCATCAAGCAATTATACATACATGAAGATCACAAAACAAGAGACGTGTGATATAGGCACATGCCATGGTAAAACCCCCCTCGAGGGGAAATCCTAGTCAAGATAATTCTTCCTTACAATAGTATTCTTTGAGACTCTTCACCATAGACCAAGACCAAACTTTCCCTCCACGCCATGTCAGCCTCCAAGATCTTCGGCCCCTTGCAGCAACTTCGACTAGGCAACAGTTTCTAGCAACATGCAGCTTCCGGCAACAGCAAAACCCTAGGAGACTTTGATCTCCCAAACCAGACCACAAAATAGAGAGAGAGATACCAAAAGTTTGATTTTCTTCTTCTCTAGAGACTCCCCCAAACTTGCACTCCTTTTCTCCTTCCGGCAGTAGACTTTGCACTTCCCAGCTCTTCTAGAGATATTGAATTGCTTGAGAGAGTGAGTTCTCAAAATGACTTCGACCACCTTCAATATATAACCTTCTTGTGGGTCGAATGGGGATCTTTAGGCCGACTTGATCTTCATTAGGCCGACATGATGTGGAGGACACATAATTCATATTTGACTTGATACAAAACAAAAAAAAATTACATTATCTGAAAGCCCAATAAGGGTCTCTTCGAATGTACAATGACTCTATAAACTCAATATTAGTCCTAGGAGTCCACAATGGGGACTTTGACTAAAATAATGATGACCCAAGCATGAAACCCATGATTTAATAAGTCATTGTTACAATAATAAAAATTCTCTTATTTATTCTTTTGAAAAGTACATTTACATAATGACTCAAGTACATTATTGAAGATCGAACATTGTTACTTTTTCAAACATTGACATCATTACAGTCTTGCTTGGTTGCATTAGATCACTGATTCTTTAGCACAATTTCAATTTGTACTAAATAAGCTCTAGCAAGCTCAAACCTTTCAACACTAGCATTCAAGTGTTCATCCCATGTTAGATTTCCATCATCAACTGAAGAATACCAAAATTTCCACCTCCTAGAACTTGCATGTTTCCATCTCAAAGAGGCATTGGGTTTTCAAGCTTTTACAAAAAGGTCCATGGAGAAGCAAAACAATTTAATATATTAAAATTATAGACTATTCATAAGCTATATTCTAACTACTATAGCCTCAAAAGGCATTCAACTCTACAATTTTTCCTTTCTATGATGCAATGGTGTTAGGTCCCTATACTACTAGTGTAACCCCTTATTGTTATTAGTACAACCCCCTTATTGTGCCCATGTAGTCCCCATATTGTTATTATTGTGCCCCATAGAAGCCCACTATTGTTATTATTGTACCCTTACATTATTATTGTTATGCCGGCTCTAATTATATTATGACCCCTTAGACTCCTATATATGGAAAGGAGGTCTTGTCATTTGTAGCATATAATAATTTTTCATTTGTGTAATGTAAAGGAGGTTGCCCCGTGGAAGAGGCTTATTTCTAAGGAGTTCATCTATACTTTCTATATTTTAGTGAGCTGGTTTCATAACATTTGGTATCAAAGATTTCGATTCTAGGGTTTCGCTGCTCCAAACAAGTCATCGTGGAATTTTCGCTATAACTTTTCTTTGCGATGTTTCAGAAATTTAAAAAAAAAAAAACCATTTGAGAGAAAATCACGGCGAACCTCAGATCTGAATTTCAGATCTTGGCTCGCTATATTTTTGGAGATATAATCTAAGGAAGTTAGGGTTTTTGCAAGCCCCAAAATTTCATTTAAAACAGCTCATAGTGGAATTTTCACTATAACTTTTTTCGCTACAAAGTTTCAGAAGCTAAAAAAAAAAAACCCATTTGAGAAGAAATCAGTCTGAACCTCATGTCCGAATTTTAGATCTTTTCTCGCTATATGTTCAGAGATATGATCCGAGGAAGTTAGGGTTTTTTCAAGATCCATAATTTCACCTCAAACAAGTCATCGTGATATTTTTGCCTTAATATTTGTTCTAGGAAGGGTCAGATTCTGAAATTAAAACCCATTTGAGCCAAAATCTTGGTGAAGCTCATGTCTAAATCTCAGATCTTGTCTTGCTATATGTTCGGAGATATAGCCTGAGGAAGTTAGGGTTTTTGCATACTCCCGAATTACATTCTAAACATGTGACCTTGGGAAAATCATCATAACTTTCTCTCTGAGAAACAAATTGAAATTGCGTAAGAAATTACAGAAAGAGGACGAACTGTAGCTTTCTGTGTATATTTTTCATATCTGAAGGTCGAAACAGTGACACGTGGCATGTTGTACAAGTTCACTCTACTAAAAGATTATATAATCAGGTCATTTTAGGAGATTGGGCATAACTCTTTATTGGATAATCAAATTCAAATCAAAATTGCGAGGCTATAAAGAGGACTGAGAGGGCTACTACAGAAGACAATTTCAGAACTTGGAGATCTGAAATTATAGAGTTACAGTCGTTTCAAGATCAAGCTCCTAAAATCAAGAAAAGACGATATGAGGAAGTTTGATGGAAAGGATCTGGTAAATTGGATACGAAAAATGGAGCAATATTTTGATCTACATGAAGTGAAACTATTACAAAAGGTACGTATTGCATCTTAATATTTAGAACCAAATCAATGTTTATCGTATAGTTGGCTTTGTTCTCGTAAACCACTTGTTACGTGGTCAATTTTCACGGAGGAAATGCTAAGACATTATGAGGATACAAAAAAAAACACCTTCTTTAGCCAATTGATAAATCTCAAACAAAAGTGTTCAATGGCAGAGCACATTAAGGACTTTCAAAAATTGAATATAAGGGAAAATGATATTCCAATGCAACAGAGGATTGATGTCTCCATAGGACTTTAAAGGATAAAATTCAACATGAGGTTTGTCTTTGAGAACATTCATTGGAGAATGCATTCAGGTTGGAAAGAAAAGTGGAAAGCAAAATTATGGAAATAAGGAAGTCTACCCCTCACAACTAGAAATATGGAAGTGTTGTTTCTCCTAGCCTTCTAGAACATACAAGGTTAACACCACAAAAATTGGAAGAAAAAAGAGAAAAAGGGCTTTGTTGCAATTGTGATAACAAATACATTAAAGGTCATAAGTGTGTTGAAAAGAAATTATTTTACATTGATTGTGAAGAAGAGAAAGAAAAGGATCAAGAAACGTCAAAAGAAGAGGATATACACTAGGAACCAACCCCGGAGAAAGAAGAAATGAATCTGACCATATCTTGTAAAGCATTGGCAAGAATTACCACTCCTCAAACTCTCAAGATAGAAGGACATATCAAGAAGAAAAAGATTCAAGCAGTGAAAGATCACATCGAGCATCAACAAAAAGTTCTCCAACTTTTAAAGGATAACGCCACTTTGGTGTAGAATCAAATGAAACAACAGGCATATCAACATCACAGTGAAAGAAGTTTTGATATAGGCGATTCGGTATTTTTACGGCTACCTTCAAGCAAGCTATTTGTGAGAAGGAAATGTTGGCAATACTACATGCACTTAAGAAATGGCGACCTTACCTAATGAGAAGACACTTCAAGGTAAAAATGGATCATGATATTCTTAAATACTTTTTAGAACAAAGATTATCTTTAGAAGAACAGAAAAAATGGGTCACAAATATGTTGGGTTATGACTTTGGAATCATCTACAAAAAAGGGAAGCAAAATGTTGTTGTAGATGCACTCTCAAGAAAAGATGAGGATGTGGAAGCATTGGTTTGTGCTATTTCTATTATCCAACCAGATTGGATAAACAAAGTAAGGGATGAACGAAAGAAGGATGAAGAAGTGTGGCCACTCATTCAAAAGTTGCAGAAGATCCCAGTTCAAACAATATTGCCAAAACTTGACGAGGAAGGAAAAATCATATTGGAACCTGGAGTAGTCACAGAAACAAGAACCCGACAGCTACGAAATCGATCAATTTCAGGGTATCTCATCAAGTGGAAGAACTTACCCACTGAAGATTCCACATGGGAGGACAAGAGTTTTATACAAAAGCATCAAGAACTACTCAAGCATTGAGGACAACACTTTTTGAAGGAGAGGGGCATGTTAGGTCCCTATACTACTAGTGTAACCCCTTATTGTTATTAGTACAACCCCCTTATTATATTGATGTTCCCATGTAGTCCTCATATTGTTATTATTGTGCCCCATAGAAGCCCCCTATTGTTATTATTGTGCCCTTACATTATTATTGTTATGTCGGCTCTGATTATATTATGACCGCTTAGACTCCTATATATAGAAAGAAGGTTTTGTCATTTGTATCATCCAAGAATTGTTCATTTGTGTAATGTAAAGGAGGTTGCTTCCTCGAAGAGGCTTATTTCTAAGGCATTGATCTATATTTTCTATCTTTTTGTGAGATGGTTTCATAATGAATGGTGTGCCCCAACAACATTTTTTTCTCCCTCAAATCAACAACATCCATTAAAGTGTTTAAGCAAGTGGAGAGTGTGGAATGAGGAGTTTCCTTTGCCTTTGGGTCAGTTATTGGGCACTAATTAAGTTTAGATGAAATGTAGAAGGAAGAAGATGGGGGTGTGTTGAAAGGTGTAGAAGGGTTGAAGTATTGTAGTTGTTGTTGAACCCAACTTTGTTCCTTTGCGAACCCTTGGATGTGTGGGGAATCCATTCAAACGAAAAAAATCTCTTGGAAGAGGCTGAAGAGCAAGCTCATTAAATACCCAAGTGAATGCCCTTCTCTCCATAAGTGTATATTTTTTCTAAGTAGAAGGGTTCACATATTAAGGGAGGGGAGGAGGCCTTGAAGGTCTCTTATGATGATGGGAAATGGGGGATTTATGATAGTTCTCTGAAGATGATGAGGAGGAAGGATTGGTGTCCATTTATAAAGCGTGGCTTGTTTTGAACTTGTGATTATCTATTTCGATCGGGAGCCCATGGGGGCCTTTTGAAGTGTTAGGTAAACTTGACTCAGGATAGAGTTAAAGTTGCCTAGGTTAAACAGTGATGGTTTTGGGGTACATGGTATTGTGCACCCATAGTATTATGCCCGTGGTATTATATGTAATGGAGCTTATAAAAGGCTAGAAGGACTTCATTGTAATGCAAGACTGGAGGTGAGCAGTGAAGGCTCACTTGGTCGGATTGGCCAGGGTTTTGGCCAATGCTAATGAGATCTTATTAGGTTGGGTTTTTCCCCAGATTTGGGGTTTTCCCAGATAAACATATGTGTTTATTTGTTTATGGTTGTTGCTGGTTATTTTTATATTTGTTCCTCTCAGTAATTATTTATGTTATGCAGTAAATTTCTTAACATGAAGCTTTGATGAGTGCAAGAGGAGGTGTCATGGGTGGAGTTCCACATGGAGTACGAAGAGATGGGGAGGACATTGGTGTTTCAACGGGCATTTTAGCATCATGTGGGGATGGGCATCCACTGGACTAGATGTTGCAAAGAACTTCATTTTCATTTTCATTTTCCTCAAGAAAAAAAAAAAACTAAACTGGGAGACATTCAGGTCGTAAATGGGCTTGGAGATGCAAAATAGATTAGGGGAACTTGAGCCAACATTACGAGACATTTGGTATTTCAAAGAGATGAGGGTAGGAGACAGGGAGGAAGAAGTTGGCCTGGAAGGAGAGGTGGAGGAAGAATAGGGGGTAGGAGAAGAAGGGATATTGTAAGAGGAATGTGAGGGTGACTCTGATGGTTCCTACGACACATTTTAATCCTATTATTGTTGCATTGGTGTAGGAATGCATGGGATGGAATTGGTAGAGATTGACCTCAATATATGTTGTTATTGGACTATCCTTGTTGAATAAGAAAATTGCCTTCTCAGTTGTTATTGTTGTTGTTGTTGTTTTGGAGATGGTGATTCTGATGTTGGCTTCAGAGATGCAGATTGTAAAGTTTGAACGGGAAGAAAAGAGGTTAAAAGCTTACCAAATCATTTTGTCAAGAAATAAGACTGAAATGACCCATAGACAAATTCATTATTGAGGACAATTAAGAATCCACCTCTTAAGTGTGGAATTTAAGCCTCTAAAAACAATAAAAGAGAAATCCACAAGACTAAAAATAAGAAATAAGGATTGGAAATGAATCAATATCTTAACAGTGATTAACTTAATCCAAAACCATGCACAATTAAAAAAGGGAAAAAACAGAAAAATAGGATCCATCATAATGCAACATTGAATAAGAGAGAAAAAGTTCCAAACAAAGGGCATAAAAAACTGAGTACCATCCAACATTATGGAATAAACAATTATAGCCATGTTTTAGTTGATAAATAGAAGATAAATTATGCTATAAAATGAATTAATCCTTTGCCAACGTTAACAAGATTAGGTGAGCTGACATGTTTTCAAGAACCAACCTATTGAAAATAATAAATCCTATTTATACAAAATATAAGAAGATCCTATACAACCCTTGTGACAGAGGTCCATATGCTTAGATATTATATTAGCGAGGAAGATTCAGATATTTTTATATGTTTTTATAAAGGGAATACACAATTCTAAGAAGAAGATTGAATGACCTATCGTTGAACAAGTTGTTGATGACAAATCAGAACAAGACCTTTGCCCAAAATAAAATAGAAACAATCAAAGTGGCACAAAAGTAAGGAATTAGAATAACCCAAAACTACTCAACATATAAGATAAGACAAATTTCATACCTTGCTTGCACACAAAGACAATGAAAAATTCTGAACTTTAGCGATGACAACTTCCCTAGTATATAAAACAAGAGAAGCTTGTAGATTTAAGGCATCTTACTAATAAACCCGGTAAGTCAATAAACTATTGAATTTCAGGACATGATTAAAAGGAAATGACAATGGGCAATAAAATCATGTGGCATGGGAATTTTTGATTTAGACAACAATGTTTGAAATCATATCCAACATTATAATAAAATCATCCATATTATTTGAACCTTTTACTTTCTATTGGAATAAATATTTTATCCAATATGTTCTTTGTAAAAAATTGCGAGCAGAGCTCCCTAAATTGGGGTACGAGCAGGAAAATCTCATTCATCTCAATAATTAATGGGTGCTTTATGGATCCTAAGGTGCCCCTACGCCACCCGCCACATGCACGAAGCACAGGGAGGGGTGGCGAGTCGCATGATCGCAATCAATGAAAGGTGAGAAGGTGGTAATAGAATGAAAACACGACAAACTCTCAGCTTTTTAATCAGTGAGATTGATAAGTACTTCATCTATGATTTGTTTTGGAATAACATTGGAGTAGAGTAATTCAGCAGGTCGTTGAAGAATTCTGTGGAGGTATTTCGAAGGGCTCGAGTTTTCCTGTAGTGGGTTCAGGTTGTCGGCCTCAGGTATGTTCTCTGACTTTTCACATATCTCTTTGGCATGGCTCATCTTTCTTGTTTGCAGGTTTCATGGAAAAAGGGATGCACTATGAATAGGTCGGTCTAGAAGATGTATTCCCTGGAAGAGGGTCTTGTTGTTACTAGATTGTTTGAAGGTAGTCTGGTTTTTTATACTCCCGTGTCTATGTTTTTTGGAGTTATGTTGGCTCACATGGGAATGTTGTTGGTAAGGCCTATGGACCACCTGTGATCTCTCTCATTATGCCATTACAACACTCGCTTAAGTTTTTCTTTAGTAATATGTGGATGTGGCCCTTTATTATCAAGGTATCGGTAGGGAAATGGCTTGGTTTTTAATGATACCCTCCACTGGTTTGCATTCGGTCGGGATTATTTTTATGAGCCTTGGGATTACTCTTGTTTCAGGGGAATGGGTTACAAAAATAGATAACATTTGGTTTTGTATGGGTTGGGTTCTCAAATTTGATCACCCTAACAAATCCCCTAGCTAGGTGTGACCCCTGGAAGCTATCGACTCCTAAGTTTTGGCTTGCTTTGGGTCAGCTTTATGGTTTTAATTCAGTTCGTTTCAGTCGGTCTTATTGGTCCCTCATCACCAACACTATGGCTCGTGTTGCTTCCAGGAGAAGAAATACCACTAGGTGTTCCCCTGGTCTCAAGAAGCAGACCAAAGCGGCCACAACATCCCATTTTCCCAATACTTCTACCAGCAAAAGTCATGGGCGTAAGTCCACCTCCAGGATTCTTGATGAAGCAACCACTGCATATCATGCAGGCTCAGCCCCAGTTCATCGGCTCATAGCTCAATGGGAAGAGGAGTTAAATAAGAAATTTGAGCTTCTGGACACAAACATGGATGATTGGCAGACCCTGGTACCTGATCCTGAGCACTCTTGAGGTCATACTTCTCAATACAAGCAGACAATTCACTTGTATTGGTTGATGAAGAGCCTTTTGGTCAAGGCCTTGGAGCACATTCCTTCAGGCTCAACCATGGCAACACAGGCTTTCCCAAATTATAGTAAGGATTTTTAGCAAATCAAGTTCCAACTTCATAAGCAAAATGGACGCCTCAATCGCATAACACAACAGATCCCATGCATTCTAAAATATGAACTTCCCGGGCCAAGTGCAAAGGACCCGGCCCCAGTTGACTTAGCTGACGATGAATAATCTAGTGTATCACCTTTGTTTTGACTTTTAGTGTATGCAACAGTTTGTGTATTTTTCATACTTTCAGTATGTTTATGGATATTTAGATGTTAGGCACTATAAAGACAATCAAACCTTTTTAACATGGCTGGATAGACTTATATTATTTTGTTTCTGGATGGCTTATTATGTCGTTAGGTGGTCAACATACTTATTTTACCTCAGGGTAGATTAAGGCCACCTAACCATTTAGCACATAGATGTAACCTGCTTGATTTTGAAAGATAATGAAAAGAAAGGTCCCACAAATCTTTAAAAAAAAAAAGTACGAGCAGAGCTCTACCTTACAATCAAACCATCTTTAACCAATTTATAATTATTGTTAGGATGATTTTTGGCTACAACACACTCATCGACCCAAAACATGTTCCACTTTACCCAGTCCACAGTCTTGATACATGGGGCTTTAGTTAGTTTTATGCTTTTCAATCACAAGTTACCACTACATATTATAAACAAAAAAAATCTATCAACTTTATCCTACAAAATAACAACCCAAAATAAGAACTTCCACTAACGAAAAATGTGAAATTCTCAATGCAGTTAATAATAACAAACAATGTTGAATGCATAATATTTCCATTTCCATGAGATTTTGCATGGTCTGATATCATAAAATAAAATATGCAAGAATTGCATTCAAATTGCATCATGTTCCATTTAAAAGACAAACAACTGAGAAACAAAAAAGCCTCAAAAACCATTACCAAAATTTACAACAGCAAAACCTACGTCTTAGGGACATCTTTTGAGTAAGATTTATGTTTGAGTGGTTTACGGGAAAGTCAACAGTGCATGCTTATGTGATGCAAATTGAATACTCAAATAGAACTTCAACAAGTTAAATGAAACGAATATATTGAGAAACAAAATGTCTTTCAAAGTACTACTTCCCTTCCCCTAAACTCAACTCATCATGGTTCAATGTTCATTAAACTAGAGCCAAAACAAGGCATTCAAGAACATGAATTTAAATCAAGATTATACAAGTTAATGCATTTGCATCATCTTTAACCAAAGCGAGTTGATGATTTGAAATAAAGTTAGTGTAAACATGGATATTGCACAATTTACATGCACAGAGGATAGTTAACTTGATCATTATGAGAGATGAGATGCAAGCTTGAGGCCCATCATCGGTTGGTTATGAGTATTTATCACTTTTGTTCGGGCCCATTTAAAGCAAAATCCCTGAGTCACTTACTTATAGGTTACTCATCCAAGAACTGAGAGGTATTAAAAGTTAGAAATTGGGAATAAATTGTTGGGGGCAGAAATGGTGGCAGAGATGGAAAGCCATGTTTTTAATCTAGTTTCATGATCCATCACTAAAATTGAAAAGGAAGCAACATCCAACTCAGACCACAGACTATTAGATCTCGAAAGTGCAATATAAAAATAAGAATGTCAATTGCAGAAGCAAGAATGTTTGGACAATATATGTTGATCGTCACAACTCAATACTCAGGACACAACCTCAACCTACTATTGTTGAAAATTCCCTCAAATATTTCACTCCCCCATTACTCACATGCATCCATTTATAAATTTATCCTAATATTGGTTCCAACTCCTGAATTTAATCCACAACGAGTAGGTCTAGGTACTAACATAAAGCAAAGAAAAGCAAATTTTGATACATTTTAGGCGGAAGAAAAGGTTGTCCCTCCAACATCTCATGACCCTAAAAGAAGATCGTGCAAGGATTTGTTTCCAACTTCTACAACATAATGAATGAATGAATCAGGGCACATAAAAGCTAAAATTAGAACTTCTCAGAAGACACTGTAAAATGTTTGGTATTTCGAAGAGATGAGGGTAGGAGATAGGGAGGAAGAAGTTGGCTTGGGAGGAGAGGTGGAGGAACAAAGATGGGAAGGAGAAGAAGGAATATCATAGGAGGAATGTGAGAATGACTCTGATGGTTCCCTAAACACATTTTGCTCTTGTTGTTGATGCTTGTTTTTGTTTTGTAGATGGTGATTTTGATGTTAGCCTCAAAGATGCAGAGTGTAAAGTTTGAAAAGCAAGAAAAGAGGTAGCAGTAGTAACAACAAACTCATTATGATGTTTTAAGGGCTCCTCGAACTCCATATCATCCTTGATCTCTTCTTTGATGGTGAAAAGAAGCCTTGTTTACCTATACACACCATGCATGAACATGTACTCACTGTCGATGGCCTATGGTCCCATGGGGAATAACTCTTCCACAAACTCTGCATCCACAAAGGACGAAGAGTAGCCCCCAAAGGACCCAACCAATGATACCTCATGAGAAAATTTGCCTCTTTCTCCACTACACATTGTGTCTATTCAACATGCTATTTTGCTTAGGATGTTGTTCCTCTTCCACACGAAGACATATTACAACTTTTCTAGCAATATAACAACAAATCCGTAAAGACTATGCTTGGCCAAATACCCAATAACCCAATCGAGCCATAACTAATCTTTTAACCTACAAGGCACTAATGTTAATCCTACAATGAACTACCCAACCATACCTTTACACATACACTAAGAATCAATTAAAACACGCACACGCTCTTCACTTATTACCCTACCACTTCATGAAATACTCAGAAGCTGACATCAACAGCTAGAAGGGCATGTAGACAAGCATGTGTCAACCATGCCTTGAAATCCCAAGTTCTTGGTGTCGATATGACCAACTGTCCCTATTTCAACTTTTAAGATCCCCAAAGATGCCCATTTTGCTGAAATTTGCAGAAAGTAAGTTTAAGTTACTATTGGAGTATTCACAGAGAATGTGGAAAATAAAAAAACCCATAAGAAGCCAAGAAGGAGCTACCCAACAAACGGAAGGTAAAAGGAGACAAATATTTCAAAGCTAAAGAGATGTTGAGACCATTATAATCATATGACCATATAAGCAACTTACCATCAAAGAGACCTCGAAGGCATTGCATTACTACCATTCTTAAGGCCATAATTACAAGATGCGAGACCTAAACCTAAACCTTCTAGTAGCTGATTAAAAAAAAGAAAAAAACTGAAGGTTCTCGGCCCTTCCAAGTTTTGTCAGTTTCCGAAAATTTGCAACAGAGTTTCAATACCCAAAGAGATCACCATAGCGAGCACCACAAAGATTAGTGTGGCGAAGGGTACATCGATGAAGCACAAGGTTGTATGTCAGAGAAATCGATGAAATTCGTTGGGTTTGAACTGAGACAAAAAAAAATTATTGAAACTGAGAACGAATTAGGGCTTGCGATACTGGTGGCTAGGAACACATGCTAATTTGTTACTAGAAAGAGGAGGATGAAAATAAGCTCCTACAATTGGCCATATTTGTCCAGTCGAACCCCGCAGAGGAACACCTATCGACGTAAATATATTTTATAGAAAAGTGTTTTTGAGATGTTAATATTAATTTGAAGGATATGTATAGATTCTTCTATATTTAATATGTGTTATTTAAAAAGTGTATTTATAATTTAAAATAAAAATAAAAATTACTTCAACGTTTAATTTATTTGAGGTGAATTAATACTAACGAGTGACATTAATACATAAAATAAAAACACGGATACGAGAAAATCCTTATATAATGATATACTTAGGAGGTTGCTTTTGTTATATATAAAATATATATATATAATATATTACATATATATATAATATATATATTATATATATAATATGTATATTATATAATGTATATATAAATTAATATATATATATATATATATATTATACTACTAAACGTTAGACTAAATAATTACTATTTATTAACTAATATATTATAAATAATTAATATCCAAAACGTAAATCTCTAAAGAGATTTTTGAACCCTCTTCAGCGATTGATAACCAAGTTTAATTGATGATGTAACGCACGTAAATTTTTAGTAAAATTATAATTTATTAATTTATTTTTATTAATTTTATTTTATTCTATTTTTATGATAAATTGGCCAAGTCAAAATGTTTACCGAACAAGACATTATAACATCTCTTCCATACTAGTTTGGAGAGTGCTTCTCTGCGCAATCAAGTTTTATCAATCATTTAATTTATATTGTTGCACTAGCTAAATTTAAATTATGAATCATTATTATTTAAATTTCTTTAATGTGATATGGATATTATTATTATTATTATGTCTTCTCTTGTCCTTTTAGACATTTTGATGTTTTGATGCCCTATCAGGAGCTGTTAAACATTTTAACTCGATCAAATTACATAAAAATAAAATAAAATAATGAAATTAATTATTAAAATAAAATTGAGGTAATTAGTCAATTTATTGTTTACTATTTTTTGGCTCCATCTATTACAATCCATGGTTTTCCCTATGCCATTCTTCGCCTATTTAAAGGCATAAAATTCCATCTAATTTACAATAGTCATCCTATCATGTCATGTAAACATGGTGGTTTTTTTACTCCACTAATGAAAAACAAAGTTTGCATCTATATAGTTTAACTTTGTCTCACTAAGGTTAACCATGGAATTTGTTTTGATATAGTTTAACTTTTTATGTGCAAGGTGAAGCATGAACTCTACTTCCATGTGTGTTCATCAATATTCTAGTATCATATATGATGGATATATTTTTGAAAAAAAAATGAATATTAGTTATTTTTAGAGTTTCATTTTGCATATAATGTAAATGTCATGTAAAATAAAATTTATAAAATATAATGATAGTTTGATTTTTGTTTTATTTACATTCTTGAACTGAATTTATTTTTTATAACTTTTTTCTATTGTTTAAATTTATTTATTTGTTTTTTTAACAGAAACGATTGAATTTTATTAAGAAATATGGTTGGGCCTGAGCCAAACAACCTCTATTACAGTCAATTGTAAGATTTCTAGTGTTTCAAAGTCCTCATAATCTGGCTTTTTCATTGGTATTCCGCTGTTGCATTTGATTCTTTTGGGATTTATGGGAGTTCCTTGCTTTGCTGCTTAGAGTCTAGAAACTTGGCTTTTTTCTTTCCGCTTTTCTTTGGTGGGATAATACAAACCCGACTTGCCCAGAATCGCTTCCAGTAGCTCGATAACTGTAGCCTCTGACATTGTTATTCCTTTCCTTTATCTCGTTGTTTAAGAGCTAAATGCTTAAGTGATCACATTAGCTATGGCTATCCAGTTGTATGGTTCGAATTATATTGCTGGAACAGCGATGAGTCTGTATCTTGCAATGACTGTGATGATTGACTTTTAAACAACGTTTGTTTACCTGTGTCAAAGTCGTGGATCAGCGTCGATCTTCAGCATTTAGATGCAATTTGGATGAATGTTGCGTTCCTAAGGTTTTCACTTTCATGGAGACATAACTATTACATAGGGAGTGTGAGATAGAGACATTGTGCTACCTTGTCCATGCTCTGTTATCCTTCTCTGTTAAGGAATTGGGTGCCTTTCTATTGCTTCATCGTTAATTGACAGAAAAACTTGTGCTAATAGACATCCCTTATTTGCCATAATGCAGCTTCCTTCTTCAGAGTTAGGAGGATATGGTAGAATGAGCAGGAAGTGAAGTTTTGCAACATCTTTCTTATTCTTTCAAGCGTCCTGTTGAGCGCAGATCTATTGAGTTGGTTGCTAGTGTTTAGGATTTTAATCAGGATTTTTGAATCCCCAAAGACTTGAAGGTTTTCCCCTCTATTCCCCTGAGCAAGTTGACACGCTTTGAGCAGTCTGAGAATCTCGATATGGTTGTTAGTGCTCTGTCCTAGGCCCCAACTGAAGCTGTCCTTTTTGTGCCCGTCTGGGGAGTAGATTGTTCCTCCTATACCTGATATCCTCGAGTTTCCTTTGGAGGCTCCGTCGAAGAATATCGTGACTTTACCCTAATTTTTCCACCACTTTTGAAAGTCTGCCTCAGAGATCCGAAGTTGTCACTCTGGATTGAGGCAAGACCAGGAAAGGTTCTTTTTATTGTTGGCCCATCTCATAGATTCACCTAACCAACTGAGCTCTTTGGGGAGGAGAGAATTGTCTGACTTTTGAGATATATTTTCGTAAGTTTTCAGTAGCAGAGCTTTGGCCTTAGCAGTCACTGTATCGGTAGATTGTAATTTGTTGTTGATGATGGCTTCATTCCTTGCCAACCATATTCCCCAAAAGATGTATTTTGGAATTGCATTCCAGATTTTAGCCCATGTTGATTTGCACTTCAAAGTGTGAGGATAGCGCTCTTTCCATGAAACGAAGAGACTAACTACTGAATGTTGCTCTGTGATTTGGGCGTTGAGCCCCAACATTGCTTGCAACCAGACTGCTTGAGAGAAGGGGCAGTCAATGAACAGATTTTCGATCGTTTCCTGAGCCATGTAGTAGAGAGGGCATCCATGGGGACCAATGATTCCCCGTTTCTCTAAATTATCTCCAATGAGGACTCTTCTGTGCATGAGAATCCAACAGAAGAAATTGATTTTTGGGAGACCAAATGGGTCCCAAACATGCTGCCAAATATTTGTACAGTGGATCTACGGCTATTGTTCTTGAAGAACTGCAAAGCCCTATCGTGCTAATTAAGCTCTGGTCTTCCCCCATCCCCATTTGTCCCTCAAATGGAGATGCATCGGAGCCAGACCAGAGAGCTTAGCTAGAAAGAGATGGATTTGAGGGAGCATCCAGTCAAGGGGGCGATGGAGAGCCCAATTACTCCAATTCCCACCGGAATCCCAAGTGCATATGTCAACAAGTTTGTGAATACGTTTTTGGATGATCTAGTTATGTAAATTTGCAATTTTCGATGCAAGATTTAGGGGTTGGAGGCCTATGATCTTGTCTTCCCACAACCCAATTATTTTTCTGTTTCCTGGGACTCTGTAGAGATGGTATTTAAAAAACTCCCAACCTTGGCTGCACAGCTTCCACAGCATGGTTCCTTTGTGGGAAGCTCCTTCTTCCATATTCTCTATTGAGAGTCCGTGCAGATACTTTTTAATTAGAACTTGACTTACAAGATGTCTTTGATTTGAGAAGATTTTCCAGAGAATCTTACCTCCCAAAGCCAGATTGGCCAACCTGGGATCTCTTACATGTAGCCCGTCTTCAAATATTGGCCTTTTCACTATGTCCAACTTACAAGGTGAATTTTTTTTTGGTTCCCCTTTCCTCCTTGCCATAGGAAATTTCAAATCATCTTAGAGTTGTTCGGTGATCATTTTTGGAGCTAAAAGGAATGAAGCCTGGTAGATAGGAAGGGATGAGAGAACTAACTTAACAAGAATGAGCTTCCTGGCTGTGGTAAGCCATTTCCCACCCCATGCAGTCATATTTGCCTTGATTTTGTTGATAATTCCCATCCAATGAGGGGCCTTGCTGGTTCCCAATGTTAAAGGTAGGCCTAGATACTTGAATTTGTGAGACATAGTCAGTGAAGCCCAGGGCTTGGGAAATCCTAAGAATAGTTTGTTGGTCTACCACCCAGCCATACACTGCACTTTTCCTCTTATTGACCATAGCTCCAGAGACTCTGTAGAAGCTTTGGATTACTCCATTGAAAGCCCTTGCTATTTTAATGGAGGCTCCTCCCAGAAGGATAGAGTCATCAGCGAAAATGGCATGATTGATTGGGGTTGTTCCATTTATCGCCCTGATGTGTGGAAGTGTCCCATTGAGCTTCTCTCCTGAGAGCTTTCGGCTTAGGGAGTCTTCCATTAGAATGTACAGGAAGAGGGACAGAGGGTAGCCTTACCTAATGCCCCTCAAAGCTTTGAAGTATTTTGCAGGCCTGCCATTTACTAGAGGGGCTATCCAAGGTTCTCCAATACATGATTTAATCAATTTTATAAATTCAGAACTGAAACCAAATGCAGAAAGAACTTGGAGGAGGAAAGAGTGCCTTACTCGGTCAAAGGCATTCGTCATGTCCAACTTGATGAGCATACCTTGCTCTTTGCGTTGATGGCTAGAATGCATGATTTCCTACACCAGTATCACGTTGTCCAGGATATTGACAAACCCTCCTTGGTTGGGAGAGATGAGTTTTTCCAGCAACGACTTTATTCTATTTGCAAGTAACTTGGAGAGAATTTTGTAGGACGCATTACATAGCGAGATTGGCCTGAAGCGGTCCAACGCCACCGGGTTCGCTTTTTTAGGGATTAGTGCTAGGAAAGTGGAGTTTGTGCTTCCTCACACTTTGGCTTTTCGGAGGAAGCCTCTGATCATTCGGTACAAATCAACCTTGATGATGTCCTAGCAGATTCTGTAAAAATATATGGGAGAACCCATCGGGTCCTGGAGCTTTGTTTGGTTCCATCTTCCATATGACATTGTTTATTTCATCTTCAGTGAAGGGCTTTAGGAGTGTTGAGTTATCCTCCTCGTTAACTAGCCTTGGAACATGCTCAAGGAAGTCTTATGCTTCCTCGTCATCATCTACACCTTCTTCTTTATACAACTATTGAAAATGAGAGGTTGCACCCTCTTTTATCAGGGTTGTGCCTTTGAGAACAACCCCATCTGGTGAGGTGATTTCAGCAATGTGATTTCTAGAAATACGGGTTCGAATTTGCTTGTGAAAGAAGGTTCAATTTTTGTCTCTATACACAAGCCAGAGATTGCGTGATTTGAGCCTCCAGGATTCTTCCTCCTCTTTGAATGATAGAAGGGTGTTGATTTGGAGTTCTTGCTTGCTCTGTATTTCTAAGCACGTAATGTCTTGCAACTCAAGTCCCCTTTGCAGATCCAACAGCTGCTTTCTGTTCTGTTTTCTATGACTAGTGGGGGAGTCTATGGGATTTTTTATCCATTGTTTCAAGTCTGATTTGGTGGCCTTTAGCTTTTGCTCCCAGACATAGCTAGGCGATACGAGAACATGGATGGACCAGGCCTTCTTGGCTATATCCATAAACCCTTCTCTGTTTGCCAAGAGAGGGCTGAACTGGAAGGGGATTGGCCCCAAGTTTTCTTCTTCTTCCAGCAGAAGAAGGATGGGTTTGCAGAATTTTTGTGGAAATGATCTTCTTCTTGGAGAAGAAGGTGCTATGAAGAAGGAATCTGTCCAATCGGCCTGAAATATGCTTCTCCCCAACTCTGTTATTTGTCCATGTGTAAAGCCCTTTTTTTGGCTTAAAGTCTAGTAAATCTCGTTGTTGAATCAGGTCTTCCACTAAGGGAAGGAAGTGGTCCCTGCTGCTAGTTCCTCCTCTTTTTTCCTTTAGGTCGAGGATTAGGTTGAAGTCTCCCACTAGAATTATATTCTTGAGGGAGTAGGCTTCAAGGAAATCGGTCAAGGTTTGCGAGCATTCTTTCTTTTCTGCATGGAGGACAGGTACGTAAAGATTAAAGAGAGCAAAGTTAATTTTACTTGGAAGGTGTCGGAGTTCGGTGTAGATCGAGTGTTGCGTCTGAAAGGAACTCTCAAGTTGAAACTTGTCATCCTCCCAGAGAGTGGATAGCCCACCGCATGTACCTCTAGCACTTACAGA
>APFE031062306.1:82204-115712 GCA_000404065.3 Pinus taeda | reverse complement strand
AGCAAAAGGGCTTTGTTATAATTGTGATAGCAAATACATTAAAGGTCATAAGTGTGCTGAGAAGAAATTATTTTACATAGATTGTGAAGAGGAGGAAGAAAAGGAACAAGAAACATCAAAAGAAGAGGATACACTAGGAACCAACCCTAGAGAACGAATAAATCAATCCGACCATATCTTGTAATGCACTGGCAGGAATTACCACTCCTCAAACTCTCAAGATAGAAGGATATCAAGAAGAAAAAGGTAATAGTGTTGATTGATTCAGGTAGTACTCATAGTTTTATTCATTGTAAGATAACCAAGGAATTGAATTGCTTCTTATATCCAACACCAAAGTGTCAAGCGATGGTTGCAAATGGAGGAACAATAAATTTCTCTGGAAAATGCCATAATATCAAGTTATCCATGGGATAATATGTATTGAATAGTCCAATGCTTTCCATTCCAATGGGTGGTGTTGATGTTGTACTAGGAGTGCAATGGATACAATCTTTGGGTACAATAGCTTTTAATTTTCAAGAACTTTTCTTGAATTTTTGCTGGGAAGGAAAGGAAGTTGAATTAAGGGGTATCATAGGGAAACCAGGAAAGATAATCAGCTCTAACGGCATAACAAAGCTTATAAAGAAAGAACAACGAGGCATAATTGCACAATTAGGTTCACTAGAGGTTCCCACATCAAACTCATCTATTTCTCCATATCTCCAAAAAGTCTTGGACAACCATTCCAAGGTATTTGAGACTCCCAAAGGCCTCCCACCTATTCGTGATCATGACCATGCTATTCATTTGATTCCAGGAAGTATTCCTCCAAACATCAGGCCTTACAGATATCCCTATGCCCAAAAGAGTGAAATTGAACATATGGTTGTAGAAATGCTAGAGGCTGGTATAATTCAACCTAGTCAAAGTTCTTTCTCTGCTCCAATATTATTGGTGCACAGAAGGATGGATCATGGTGCATGTGCCTGATTATAGAATCTCAACAAGCTCACAAAACAAAGATAAATTTACCATCCATTCATTGATGAATTATTGATGAACTACATGGACAATTTACACTTCACAAGTGGATCTCGTTCACGATATCATAAAAGCCAATCAAGACGAAGACATCTAAAACAATATTTAGAACTCATGAGGGTCATTATGAAATTTTTGCGTCATGCTTTTGGCCTAATCAATGCCCTTCTACATTTCAAGGTTTGATGACCATTTTCAAACCCACCCTTAGAAAATTTGTGTTAGTATTTTTTTATGATATACTAATCTACAACAAGTCTTGGAAGGATAATGTTCAACATGTTGACAGGGTGCTCAAACTATTGGAGGAGAAATAATTATATGCAAAAACCTCAAAATGTTTCTTTGGAGTACAGGACGTGGAATGTCTGGGTCATATTGTATCTCATGAAGGTGTTAAGGTAGACCCTAGAAAAATTAAAGCCATTAAGGAATGGAAAATTCCCACATCCATAAAGAATCTGCGAGGATTTATCGGGTTAACAGGGTATTATCGCAAGTTTGTTAATAATTATGGGAGAATAACAACACCTCTAACAACATTACTGAAGAAAGATGCATTTTCTTGGACTCTGGAAGCAACTATGGCCTTTGAACATCTTAAAGAGGCAATGTGCCAAGCACTGGTATTAGCTACACCAGAATTCACAAAAACCTTTATTGTGGAATGTGATGCCTCAAGAATTGGAATTGGTGTTGTTTTAATGTAAGAAGGAAGACCCATTTCTTTGAAAGTCGTCCAATCAAAGGAGAGTATTTACACAAATATATTTATGAGAAGCAAATGTTGGCAATACTACATGCACTTAAGAAATGACGATCTTACCTAATGGGAAGACACTTCAAGGTAAAAATAGATCATGATAGCCTTAAATACTATTTAGAACAAAGATTATCTTCAGAAGAGCAACAAAAATGGGTCACAAAGATGTTGGGTTATGACTTTGAAATCATCTACAAAAAGGGGAAGCAAAATGTTGTTGCAAATGCACTCTCAAGAAAGGATGAGGATGTGGAGGCATTGCTTTGTTCCATTTCTATTATCCGACCAAATTGGATAAATGAAGCAAGGGATGAATAGAAGAATGATGAAGAAGTGTGGGCACTCATTCAAAAGTTGTAGCAAGATCCCAGTACATTCAACACATTTAGCTGGAAAAATTATTCGTTATGGTACAAAGATTGCTTATACCTCTGTAACAATTCCCAACTCAAATAAAATATTCTTTTGGAATCGCACAACTCTCCGTTAGGAGGGCACTCAGGATTTTTTAAAACTACCACAAGGTTAAGAAGGAATTTTTTTGCGATGGCCTTAAATCTGATATTCAAAAATTTGTGGCAGAATGTTTGGGTTGCCAAAAAAATGAGGTTGAAACAATTAAGACCCTCGGTCTGTTACAACCTTTATCCATTCCAAGTCAATGTTGGGAGGAGGTTCCAATGGATTTTATCACAAGTTTACCCAAGTTCGAAGGAAAGGGTATCATCATGGTGATAGTTGATAGACTTACCAAGTATGCACACTTTTGTGCATTATCTCATCCATTTAAATCTAGTACAGTTGCTACTGCATTTATGGAGACAATACAAAAGCTACATGGAAACCCAAAAATTATTGTAAGCGATAGAGATCCCATTTTCACCATAAATTTTTGGACGGAATTATACTCTTGTCTAGGTACTCAGTTAGCTCATAGCTCATCTTATCATCCTCAATCTGATGGGCAAACTGAGATATTGAACAAATGTTTAGAAGGATATCTTCGTTGCTTTATAACTGATAAACAAACACAATGGATCAAGTGGTTGCCTCTAACTGAATGGTGGTATAGCACTTCCTTCCATACTGCAACAAAAATGACCCCATTTATGGCACTTTATGGATATCATCCACAATCCATCACCTCATATTTAAGAGAAAATTCTAAGGTTCAAGCAATGGAAGATGACATCGAGCATCAACAACAAGTTTTTCAACTCTTAAAGGATAACGTTACTTTGGCGCAGAATAGAATGAAACAAGAAGCAGATCAACATTACAATGAAAGAAGTTTTAATGTAGGTGACTAGGTATTTCTACGATTACAACCATACAAACAAATGTCCCTCAAGCAGGCTAAGAAGGATAATAAATTATCACCAAAGTATTATGGTTCGTACAAGGTGTTGCAAAATATTGGTACTATGGCATACAAATTGAGCTTCCTACATCTTCCCGAGTGCACCCAGTTTTCCATGTTTCATGCTTAAAGAAGATTATAGGTGACAAGCTCCCAGTTCAAATAATATTGCCAGAACTTGACGAGGAAGGAAAAATCATATTGGAACCTGAAGCAATCACAGAAACAAGAACTCGACAACTTTGAAATCGAACAATTTCAGAGTATCTCATCAAGCAGAAGAACTTACACACTAAACATTCCACATGGGAGGATGAGAATTTTATACAAAAGCATCCAAAACTACTCGAGTGTTGAGGACCACACTTTTTTTAAGGAGAGGGGCATGTTAGGTGCCTATAATAATAGTGTATTCCCTCATTATTATTGTCATCGTAGCCCTTATTGTTATTGTTGTGCCCATGTTGTCCCCATATTTTTATTATTGTGCCCCATAGAAGCCCACTATTGTCGTTGTTGTGCCCTTACATTATTATTGTTATGTCGACTCTGATTAGATTGTGACCCCTTAGACTCCTATATATAGAACGAAGGTTTTGTCACTTCAATCATCCAAGAATTGTTCATTTATGTAATGTAAAGGAGGTTTCCCCCCCGAAGAGGCTAATTTTGAAGTCATTGATCTATCTCTCTTCTATTTTGTGAGCTGGTTGCATAACACACAAGTTTGTAATAAAAAGGTCTCAATGTTGTTACAAGGAAGGAAGGTCTCGATGGTATCTCAGAAGACAACAATTATGGTTCAGTGAATTCAGTGTTACATCTGAAGAAGAGGCTCTGTATCCTTGACTAAAACAGTGACCACAGTTCGGTGTCATCACTTATGGTACAATGTTTGAAGTAGAAGGAACCCAGAAAGAGGAATCAAGAAGGTGGAAGAGGACTTGTGTCTTGGTCTTGGAGTGGCTAATAGGTCAAGGGTCTTATTCTTGATATTCATCATGGGATCTCTATAAGAATAATTTGTGCATGTTTTCCTCTCAAAGGGTGAGAGGTTTTTGCCCTGGCAGACAGCCTACATTCTATGTCTTTTGTCTATTTATGTTCATGCATTGGTAATTGTTCGATGAAGAAGAACACTAATAACTTAAACAAATAGAAGATCCTAATCTAATGAAGAACAGGTCACTCATAAACAATTATTAATTGAGAGAAACCACATAATGTTAATGCCCTAGATCTCTCAACACTGGTCTCAGAGCCTCTTTTGGCAATTTAATTGTTTAAATCGAGTACATTGAATTATCAATTTGAGAACTCATAAACTTGTGAGATGCAGAAACCGCGTGTGTAGGATCAGAGCGTCTAGACAAATATTAAATAAAAAATGGAATTAGCTTAATAGATAATTTCCAAGAGTCAAGATTAAATATTGATGCTAATATTATTTAGTTCATCCAATAGTTTAAACAACTCCCGTAGCTATATTAAGCATTGAACTAAAGAAATTTGCAATAAAAAATTGAACCCACTAGATCTTTAGGGTCATAGATTTAGGTCTTGAAACTTTGTATTTTTTTCAAGATTCCTTGGGTTTATGACATCCAATTTTCTGGTAACACACCACACTCACTTGATAACACAAAGGTGGAAATCGAAGAGCGTAAAGGAATAAAGCATAAATAAATCGCAAACTTAAGAAAAAAGTGGAAAATCATTCTATGAAATGATAGAGCAATCAAATATATAAGTTAAAGATATCGTAAGATAAAATCTATGATGTGGAACTAAACTAACCAAACAAAAATATAGTGCATTGCCAACCTAGGGGGGCCACGTGGTTGAGAGTGCACTATAGAGAAGAAAAGTGTTTGATTCAGAATCATAATATCATTAAACATCAATGGAATTTGTATTCGTGAAAGTTCAACAAATTACAATGGTAAAGTATTAATGACCCATCAGTTAGACTAAAATATATGTAACTTTGTTTTACATGATTGCATAGTTGTTACACAACATTTTGTCACTGTACATGTACTCCCCGTTCCTTGATCCTGGAGGACCTCTACAGTGAACCTCATATGCTTTGCCTTCATGAAGAAACTCCCATTGTGTCCCTCTTCATGAGCAGATCAATTCCCTTTTGCACCATTTCCCCTGAAACTTCTATTTTGCCAAGTTTATAAGATCGACACTAATGGCCTTTGTCTCCCCCGCACCGATGTGCAGAGATTAGCACTATCCCTAGCACCGACCGGAGTGACTAAGTTGTGTTCCAATCACGTCGGTCCTGTTATGGAAAGTTTTTTAAATTAAGAGCCGAAGCTTCCAGCTCTAGAAGTTTCGTAACAAAAGTCTAGTAAATGGTTTGGCCGGATGGGGTCAAGGATGTCAGTTTGGGATCCTTTACCCTATAATGATGGAACTACCTCAAGGGATAAGACCTTCTCCCATGAGGATAGGATCCATCTCCCATCCATTCATCCTATATAAACCTCCCTTCTTCCAGAGCACAAGCTAGTGTTGAAGTGTTAATGTTGATGTGCTAGCGCTAATTAAGTTTGGAGTAAATAGCAAGCTATTCATAGTTGTAGCTCTCCAGTTGTGTGAGGGAGAAGTGTGATTTGGTTTGGATTGAAGCCTAAGGGAAGAGCCTTAAAACTATTGTTGATTGAGGCCATCATGGAATGCTAGTAGAAGTGTGTGGGAACCTAGTCTTGTCATAGGAGAACCGCAACGTCAAGACAATGGTTGTAATCTCTTCTTGGTATTAATATATATGCAACTATCGATTAATTTCCTACATGATTTGTCATCTTACATATTCATAACTTAATGTTTCTTGACTTGTTAAGTAGGTTGATTACAATTTGTCTATTATCACGTTTTTTGTTTGCTGTTGTTTACTTGTTTCAGGTTTCTGAAGAAGGAAGTGAGAGATAGCTGGAGCGAGAAAGCAAGGACATCATCAAACGAGATAAGCATATTAAGAGGTAGACCCTCTTAATTGGTTCTAACCTAAGGAAATCTTCCATAGAATGTATAAGTTGTGGCTAGACCCATTATCGAGCTAGAGGAATTTGTTTGTGTCCGCACTTATAATTTTACTTCACCAAAAATTGGCGACCATACTGGGGAACCAATCCTTTTGTTTGTCTTAGATTTCATGATTTCGTGTGAACTTTTCTAGTTCCACTTTTTTCCCTTTGGTTCTGTTTCTTTTCTCCTACTTACTGGTCTGAGTTTGAAATTCATAATAGCAGATCTAGTCCCTGTTTCAATTTTTTTTCCTTGACTTCCTCGATCAGCGTGCTTAATCCACTGACAGTCGCAACGATCAGCGCTATATGCTGAGGAACAGTCGCGCCAACCAGCCTCTGGCACTTGTTGTCAGTTAGGCAGTCGCACCGATGCCTGTAAGTGAAGATTAGAGTTTGTCCCCAATCTTGCCCAGTGTGTTTTGCTCTCATGATTTCGACCCTGTAAGCCTTTTTAGACCGTCTTGTCCCTTACTATATAACTTCATTTAGCTTAGTTTGTGTGCTTTCTTAGTTTAGCCCACCCTCTGATGTATTAAGTCTGGCTCTGTGTGAAGTTCTTTTTTATTTTATTTTTTGAATCCCTCGATCAACGTTATTTTTTGCCAAACAGTCACACCGATCAGGCATATCAGCGCTAGTTTTAGCCTGAAATTCATGTCGGTCATGCTGATCAGCGCTACTTTTGGCCCAATAGTCACTCTGGTCTTTGACTTAAGAAAAATCATAATTCCTCCCATTCTAGTGCCAGTGTGTCTTAACCCTCAGACTCTCTTCTTCCGCCCAGAAGTGACTAGGATGCTTTGTTTTCAGTTGAATGAGTGAAAGAGTCTCGTTTGTTCTCTTATTTTGAGTGTCTCTTTTCTCTTTCCAAGCATAGATTACATTGTGTGGTTTCTTGATTGAAGGATTTATAGGTTTGGTTTGTTCGATTCAGGGAAGAAGTTGTTTTTAGTTTCATTTATCATGCTTTTGATTTGATTGATGCTTGTTTGTTCGGAATTGTGAAAATTTTCATTAACATGCTTTATGTGAAAGATTCATTTTGCATTTTATGAAAAGAAGAACATCATTCTAGTTTACTTAAGCGAAAATATTGCATTAGTAGCGTTATTGAAAAGCTAGAATTGCATCATCATAAGCATTGGAAATGAAATAAAACTTCTTTTGTTGTTAAGGGAAGATTAAGTGCATTTAGGACATGCATAAGCGAAAGATTTCATTATTTGATTGTTGCATTGGTTGTGTGCTCTCTATCTCTCAATTAGTGATAGCTTTCATCGAAGACAAAGATCTCTTTTCTCATATAGCTACATACAAGAGTTTTCAAATGATAGCGGTAGGGCCTTGTAATTGAAACCTAATTCAATATCAACCACTAAAATTTATTGAATTAACCTAAGGAAGCACTGAAACTTAACACTCACCTTTAGTGGTCTAGGCTAGAGACATGTTCCGATGTCTTTAAACCTAGCAGTTGTCGTTAGCTTCGGCATTAGATAGCGCTAGTATGGACTTGTGCTCCCCGTACCGTCGAGTATATAACGAGAGACCCCACTAGGTTGCAATCCTTTATCCGTAGGAAGTCGAGTCTACCACCCTGTAAACGTGATACACCGAACACAACATTCGGGGTTATTGTCTGCCCATACTTCTCGGTTCACCGGGAGGTATTCTATAATTCACGGTTACTTGGTATTCCTTTTGCCTAGATTATCCTGAGTAGTCATTTTGGTCTTTTTGACTCGTTAAATTTAAAAGAACATCAAGCACTTGTCCTTTCGGGTCGTTAACTCTGAAAGCAACTAGATTCATCTTTCGTCCTTTTCTCGACTCTTAAAACATGAAAAGGTAAAGTTTTGTTTCGGTGTTCTAAACTTAACTTCCCACGAAATATTCATGGTAAAAGTTATATTCCTTATGTTGGAAATAATACTAAGAGGGGGGGGTGAATCAGTATTATCACATTAATAAAACTTTTTCATTTCCATAATCAGATTCATATATGCTACTTCCACAACTTCTTATGATTAAGTTAATTGATCTTCAATGAGTGCATTAGAACATTATCAACCATATTATTAGTTGACAGATGCAGTAACATAGAATAGATCATCACACATAAGGCACACACATGAACACCATGATATAAGGTGGAAACCCAATGCAGGAGAAAACCACCTGCTGCAAGTCATCTCAATCTTCTTCTTAATAAGAAAATCCTTTTACAATATTTGTACTGGTGCAGCCTTATACCAGTACGGGAGCTACAACCCCCTTTGCTCTTGTACTAGCCGATCCATTTACTAGTACGCAGGCTACTACCTGCTACAATGCTCCAAAGATTTCCTTTAGCTCTTGTACTAGCTTAGATACTAGTACGTAGGTGCTGACCTACAATCTTCTCTCCTCCAGGTACCACGTTTCATCAATTTTCATACTGGATACACTGAAGCACAACACATAATCTGAAAGGCCATGTTTCATCCAATTCTCATACTGGATGCAACAACAACATTGAAGCACATAATCAAACAATCTTTTGAATCACCCAATCACTAGATCAATACATATACAATGAGAGTCATCAATCAAATCTAGTCCATCAGATCACATAAAGACGAGTCATTAAGAACATAATCAATCACTTCTCAGACTGTTGTTATCAAATCATAATACCAGAAACTAGACCCAGAACACAGCAAGGATAAACATGGACAACTAATTTGATTTCAAGAGAAGTACGCAGCTTCACCCATGTAATGCCTGCGTACAAGTATGCATTGTTCTTCTGTGGTGCCACAGACCTCCGCAGTTGCGCCTTCTGTGGCGTCGCGCACCTCCGCAGCTGCGCCTTCTATGGCGTCGCGCACCTCCGTAGCTGCGCCTTTTGTGGCGCAACGCACCTCCGCAGCTGCGCCTTCTGTGGCGCCGTGCACCTCCGCAGCTGCGCCTTCTGTGGCATCGCGCACCTCCGCAAATTGCGCCTTCTGTGGCGCCGCGCACCTCCGTAGATGCGCCTTCTGTGGCGCCGCGCACCTCCGCAGATGCGCCTTCTGTGGCGCCGCGCACCTTCGCAGCTGCGCCTTCTGTGGCACCGCGTACCTCTGCAGTTGCGCCTTCTGTGACGTCGCAGACCTCCGCACTGCCTTCTGTGGCACCGCGTACCTCCGCAGTTGCGCCTTCTGTGACGTCGCAGACCTCCGCACCTGCAGCACTTCTGCGCCTGCGTATCTTAACGCTTTTCTTTCACTGCACTTGCGTGCCTGTGGGTATAGATAAATTCAAGACTTCAAGAATAACCCAGACTGTCAGATCTACAGATCTGATCATGCGCCGAAGTGATCTCAACCCATTAGTAGATTCGTCTTATTTAGATCTAGACATTACTCCAAGAGATCATAGTATTTTAGATCTAGCTCTCATAAGATGTTTAACCAAAAACATACTCAAGCCAAATGATCTCCTTTGCTTTATATAGGCAAGCTCTTCCTCAAATCATGGTTCAATACCACGGGCCAAAACCATAATAACACAATTCTGTTGGCTAAATACCAAGAGTTAAACATAAGAAACCCTACGTGTGCTTTTCTCTGCCTTGAAGTAAGTGAAATGTGGGTACGCACCTCTTGAACGGGATAACTGCGGGTATGTACGCACTTTATGTAACACCGGCCTGCGTGTACGCACCTTCTGTAAGGTGTACCTGCGTACCCCTTATTTTCTTCAATATTTGATAGCTGATCATCAATCTCTACTGCTGACTTGAAATACTGTGATCTATCTCCTGAATGGGTTGCCATCAAGGACAACACTTTAGCCATAATGCCAACAATCTCCCCCTTTGGACTTGATGGCAAAGCTTACTTGTGAACTGTCATCTGATCCCTTTTTGTTGTCCGGTAACCCATGCACTCTCTCACATCTGATATTTCTTCTGTAGATTCATCTGAATGTATACAAGTGAGATGATCTTCTATGAGAGGGTTGCCATCAAGTACAACACATGCATCATAATGCCAACACCTTAGTGATTCTTTAGGGTCGATTCCAATGGCAACATTCCCAGAGTCTACCAGTCAAGGGTTCCCCTCATATGGGAATCCTGGTCCTTTTCCTTCTTTTGGAAATGTTGGTGCTCCTTATATGGAAACGTTGTCCCTCCCTAGGTTAACCATTGGTTTACCTGTCTGGTTCTTTTTTACCTCGGTGGTCTCGAGTGTCCCAATTCCTACCCCATTGTCTCCTTCATTTGAATCACATCACGTTGATTCTAAGGTTGACCTCTCCCCTTCTTCCCTTGTTTCTTCCTCTTCCTCTTCTACTTCGCTTGGTGAAAGTTTGAAATCCAGTAACCAGGAGGCTAAAAAGAAGAAGAAGAAGAAGAAGAAGTCAAATAAGCGAGAGGCCAACCGTGCAGCTATTACTCCAAATGCACACCCCGTCGACAAACCTTCTGATCCTTCGCGGAAGATAAAATTCCCTTGCAGGCTGTGTAAGGGTGACCATCTCCTTCGAGATTCTCTTGGTTTTCAAAAAGTCTTAGAGGTATGGTCTCAAAACCTGAACCGACCATCCCCGTCGACCGCTAGAGATCATGTCAATGTTACACCTTCGGTTAGCGATGGTAAGAAGAAAGGGAAGATTCGATTCCCCTATAGGTTATGTGAAGGAGAGAATCTTCTTCACCTTTGTCCTCTTATGGATAAATCTTCCAAACTTTTGGAAAATCTTGCAGCTCCTCAACCCCAACTTCCTGTTGGTTATCAGAGGATTTCTTCTAACCCTCTCCCAGTTGGTAAAGAGATTTACTTAGACCCATTTCTTGCCCATCCTGCTCTTCCTGAGCAAAACTCTCTTGTGTCTATTCCCGACCAACCAATGGTCGAAAAGAGTGTCAACTTGGCTCTGCCTCCAGTTGCTCACTTTGTTCCCAAAGAAAGTGGTGATCATATTGCTCATTTTCTTCTCATCTCCTCAGATTCTCATGAATCGAAGAATGATCCTCCCATCCCAGTGGTTCAGGAGATTCCTTCTCCTATTCTTGTACAACTTAGGGGCAATCATATGATGCCCCCACCAAGTAGTTCTATCGTTTCTTTTGATTGGAGTCACTTGACTGATTTCCGCCTCCCATCTTATTTGCCTTTCCAGATCACAGTACAGACCTATAATATGGTAGTACATGGCACTATATTAGATGAAGGTGTGTTTGTTAGCATCATGTCTTCTACTACTTGGAAAGCTTTGGGCTCCCACAGCTTGTGCCTATCACTCAGAATTTGTTGGCTTTCAACAGAGGAACTAGTCAACCCTTGGGGGTCCTTTCGAAGTTCCCTATTACGTTCAAAGGAAAGACCATCTATATAAACATGATGGTAGTCCAAGGTCCCTTAGGTTTCAATATTCTTCTTGGACGCGACTATGTTTATGTCATGGGAGCTCTTGTTTCTTTGATTTTCCGTGTGGTTTGTTTTCCACATGAAGTGAGAATAGTGACCATTGATCAATTGTCATTCATTCGTCACCAGGTGCATCCTATGCAACCATCTTCCCTTATTGGTCCTTGTTTGCAAGTAGTAACTTCCCTTCCATAGGTCAATTATGTGGCTACCTGTTCCATCTCCGCGTCTACTGATGATCACACAAATGGTATAGTACATTATGTACTGGGGGCATTGGAACTCGATCTGTCTTTGGTACCCAATGACATGTATTCCTCCCAGAGCATGGTTCTTCCATCTAATGAAGACCTCTTGGGAGCCATGTTCTTGTATGGTCCATGATCAGATTTTTGAGTATAGTTCCTGGTCTTGTGTCAACCTCGTTAAAAAATGAAACAAAGGGTGTGAGCATAGTTCCTTGTCTTGTGTTCAAGCTCATTAAAAAATGAAACAAGGGTCTGAGGATAGTTTCTTCTTGTTTATGCCTCGTTAAAAAATGAAAAAGATGTACGAGGATAGTTCTTTTTTTGTGTCAACCTCGTTAAAAAATGAAACAGCGTGCGAGGATAGTTTGTTTTTGTATCAACCTCGTTAAAAAATGAAACAAAGTGTCAGAGCATGGTTCCTAGCCTTGTGTCAAGCTCCTTAAAAAATGAAACAAGGAGTTCTGAGGATAGTTCTTTTACAGTGTCAACCTCGTTAAAAAAATGAAATAACTCCCTTTTCCAAATCGAGTCTTTGCTTAAGATCTCGTAAAATCCCAGTCAAGTCTTTCTTAGACCTCGAAAGTGAACCTTCATTCCATACACCTAGTTGAATGAAATGAAGCTTGGGGGGCATGTACCTCAATTTGAATCATTATGATGGGGAGTATGCAAACTTATAGCAAGCATAGTTTTTCGTTTTAATCTTGTGTAAACATGAAACCGAATCCAAGCAGAGTTCTCCATGGTTCAAGCTTGGGTAAAAATGAACCCATGCCCAATTTACATCTTGTGATTATCGTTTTTATCAGCTAATTTCTGTTAGATGTGCCTTGGTTGTTTCATTGCATCACCACCATATCTTTGGCTGATCATATGCTTTCACTTGGTTGTTTTTCCTTTCCTGAGGGACCGCAATGATGAGTGGTTTTATTAGCCAACCTCTTTACCATTACATGTTTTGAGTAGTTCCACCATTGCTGGAACCAATTGCTACCCTTTATACCACTCGTTCCTCTAGGACAAGTCACTTTTATGCCCTTTTCAGACTCGTAAAAAATGAAAATATCATCGAGTATTTTTCCCTTTTGACTCATAAAAGAGAATAAAATGGGGGATCTGCTTTCAAGCTTTTCCGACCCTTTAAAAGCGAAAAGATGGCCGAGCCCTTGTCGTTTTGAACTTGTTAACAGATGTGAAACGTCGTGCACCCAGTATAAGTTTACCCCTTTTTTCGGGTTGGGAGGCACTCTTTACGAAAAAGGTACTCCTTGACTGAAATGGTCAAGCGATTCTCTCAAGTTTTTTTTTCTACCTTTTCAGGCTCGAGAGACACAAGTGTACGAAAAGGGACCATGGGGAGTTTTCTTTTACGTGTCTTTTTCAAACTCTCTAAACATGAAAAATATACCGAGTTACACCTTTGTCAGACTCGTTAAAATATTAAACAACATCGGATTCGCCACCATGACGAACATAAGATTCTCCTTCATAGGGCTCGTTAAACTCATTAGGTTGGATTCGTCCGAAGGATGAACTTATAGTGCGAGCATATGCTATCCCCTTCAAGCTTGCGATTAAAAAAAATTGGGGTACCTACCAGAAATGGTGGGGGGAAATTTGGAAATCTAATCAGTTGTGTCAGCAACTCACTCTTGAACATGACACTTTCTGCTTCGTGTCGGGTTGGGATATCCTCCTTTAAATCGTTGACCTTTCCTGGTTTGGGCCGTTCATTTTTGCCTTCCATTTGATCTTTGCAACGTCATCATGACCACTGATTCTATGGATCCAAAAGCTGCCAAACTTCCAGTTGTGTCGCCGATATGTTCAAGAGTTTCCTTTCTGCAGTTACACTTACCTCTGATTCTTTGTATCACCCAAAATCATTTTGCATCCTTTCATCTCATGTCGATGATGTGGGAAACATTATGGCCCTCCTTCGACACGATCATTTCTCGTCGACTTCAACTCATTATCCAGGAAGTTGACCGAGAGAATCCCTTCCAGTACCTTATAGCTTGCATGCCCTAATGGCAAGTTCTTCAGACTCGACGACAAGTTCACATCATTAGCTTTCGATCGAGTGATTTCACGGGTGTTCAACATCAGTTCCTCTATTCACATTCCATGGATTGTGTTGATAATACCTTGAGGACCATTGTCATTATTGGTGGTTTCTCTCATGCTTGTTAACAGTTTACATCATTGACTGGTAATCAAGCGACTTTCTAGCATGTTTGATGTCAACACATCTATTCACATGTTAGAATTTGTGCTTTGATCGAGTCGTGTTGGAGCGCAAGACCCTGGACTCAGATCACAAAAGTCCAGGTTGCGAAGTGATGTGACATGGTTATGTTGATATGCATGTCTCTTTCAGATGGATGGTTGCGACCATACCATGAGTTATCATATGTGATCCTTCTCATTATTAGATGGTTGCGACCATACCTTGGTTTCATTATGATCCTCTTTGACGGATGGTTGTACCCATACTTGGATCCATTTATATTATCATTCTCAGGATGGTTGCGTCCATGCCACGATTCATGTATCATTTGACAGAGTTCTCAGTTATTTATATGTATATGTACTTGCTTGCAGTTTTTCCAACGACAGACTATAATTCCCTGCACTGATTCATAAAGCATTTCATCCCTCAGTCTAGTTCGGACTTCAACTTTAGGGGGCATTTGTTACACAACATTTTGCCCCTATCCCTATACTCCTCGTTCCTTGATCCTAGAGGACCTCTACAGTGAACCCCATATGCTTTGCCTTCATGAAGAAACTCCCATTGTGTCCCTCTTCATGAGCAGATCAATTATCTTTTGCATCATTTCCCCTGAAACTTCTATTTTGCCCAGTTTACAGGACCGGTGCTAATGGCCTTTATCTCCCCTGCGTTGATGTGAAAAGATTAGCACTATCCCTAACGCCGAGCAACTGAGTTGTGTTCCAGTCATGTCGATCATGTTATGGAAAGTTTTTTAAATTAAGAACCGAAACTTCCAACTCTAGAAGCTTCGTAACAGAAGTCTGGTAAATGGTTTGGCCGGATGGGGTCAAGGATGTCAGTTTGGGCTCCTTTCCCATGTAATGATGGAACTACATCAAGGGATAAGACCTTCTACCATGAGGAGAGGATCCATCTCCCATCTATTCATCCTATATAAACCTCCCTTCTTCCCAAGCACAAGTTAGTGTTGAAGTGTTAATGTTGGTGTGCTAGTGCTAATTAAGTTTGGAGTAAACAACAAGCTATTCATAGTTGTAGCTCTCTAGTTGTGTGAGGGAGAAGTGTGATTTGGTTTGGAGTGAAGCCTAAAGGGAAGAGCCTTAAAACTATTGTTGATTGGGGCCATCATGGAATGCTAGTAGAAGTGTGCGGGAAGCTGGTCTTATCAGAGGAGAACCGCAACGTCAAGACAATGGTTGTAATCTCTTCTTGATATCAATATATATGTACCTATCGATTAATTTCCTACATGATTTGTCATCTTACATATTCATGGCTTAATGTTTCTTGACTTGTTAAGTAGGTTGAATTACAATTTGTCTATTATCGCGGTTGTTGTTTGTTGTTGTTTACTTGTTTCAGGTGTCTGAAGAAGGAAGCGAAAGATAGCTGGAGCGAGCAAGAAAGGACATCATCAAACAGGATAAGCGCACTAAGAGGTAGGTGCTCTTAATTGGTTCTAACCTAAGGAAATCTTCCATAGAATGTATCTATTGTGGCTAGACCCATTATCGGGCTAGAGGAATTTGTTTGTGTCCGCACTTACAAATTTACTTCACCACATTAGTTCTTCTTGTCGAATCTGATATAAACCTCCTACATCCCCTACTACCTACCCTTTGATATTTGCAAATCATATTACACATTTAAATGTACAAGGGTCGTAGATGATATAGACAACTCCCCTGTTCCTTATGAAACTACAAATCCATATGTAACAGGATGCAAACTGAAATCAATTCCTTTGCTAAGGATAGTCTTAATATTAGATCACGAGATATTCTCATGAAATAATCATGAGATATTCTCATGAAACAATACATGAGAATAACTTTTTTTTTGCCAAGGGTCATCTTTATTGACAATGTGATTGTATGTTTGACCATAATTCCACAAGCCATTTGATGAGAGTTGAGGTGGTTTGATTATCATGAAAGCATAACAACACCATTCTAAATAAAATGCATATGTTAGATTTTATCTTTACTAACCACAACCAAGCAATTAAATAGACAGTTAAAAAATGGTAACTACAAGGCATTCAAGAAAGTATCATAAAATCCTGTTTGGAAACATGCCCATAAATCTCTATTACTCGTTTTCTATAAATTATGCTCACAAGTTACCTAGATGGTCATATTTTTGCACAAACCCATGTCCCAAAATTCCTAAATTTGGCCTCATCAATTTGGAAATGATGTGTAAATATCATCCCTAAAAACAGGCTAATATAGGATTTCTAGTAGCAAATTTGCATTTTGACAACATTGAAGCGCTACTGAATTTATGGAAAATACCAAGAAGATTGTTGAAAATTTGCAAGAAGTTAAGTAATCACAAGATCTATTCTAAATAATCACCAAATCATGGGGAATTTATGAAAAATAACAATTAAATATCTCATGAAGCTAGTATGAAGTGAAGGCCTTATAAGGTGGGTAAATGTGGTAATATGGATGGTAAATTTTCTTTGAATAATCATCTATCTAGAATTCCCTCTTTTCTCTCTCAAATATATAGTTTCTTTATTTTGATAATGTGCGAGAGTGAACAAAACTCAAATAGTTTGTGCTCTAATTAGATCAGATTTCAATAATGGAACTTTTCCTATTCCTAATGATATATTGTAGGTGCGAGATGGGAAAGTTTGGGATCATGATTTCACTGTGGAATAAGGCATAAGATGCAATGGAGAAGGGTGGGGTGGGGTTTCCTAAGAGGGTGGTCGTGACACAAGATAGGGAGGGGAGGAAAACTCAATGGCCATGGCACAAGGGATAACACTAGACTAAGATAGAAACGAAAAATAATAGGAAACAACAATCAAAATAGTAACTTTACCACCAAATTGGATGAAGAACCAAGCACATACGAAAATTGAGGAGCAAGTTATTTGAGGCCACACACTATGTGAAAAGTTGACACTTTTAACTAAGGATTGAGCAAGATCAACATGCTTTTTCTTAGGCACAAACCTGCTACCATGACCTCAAGCTCCCCCACCACCTTTCTTCATTATATGATAATAATTCAAAGCCTTTGAGAACTACTAGCCCACTTGCGTTAACGAACTGATACCAACTAGAGAATTTGTGCGGGGGTTCAAGTTAGGGGCACCTGGGTTTGCCCCTAAAATATGGTAGGAACAACAAAAACTAAGAAGGACATAATTTAAAGGAGTGACAAGTTTCCATTGTAACAAAGCAAAAATGACATTACAACTTCCTTGGTGAGCATAATGAACAATTTAAGCCATTCAAGATCATTCATTAATCGACCCATCCTCTATAATGAATGCATTGTGGTGGAGTGTTTGACAAGCTTCGTCATGAGATTGTATGCAAAACACGTGGAGGGTGGGATGACCATGCCTCCCCCCTTTGTTGAGTGGATCACTTGTTTGGGTTCCTCAATATACTTCATCCTAATCATGGGTGTTGTTAGGAGAGTTAAAAATAACTTCTGAACCAATATTTGAAATGCTACATTAAATTTGATAATTATTGCCACCATTGATGATCTCGTAAAATGATCCCTTATTATCATTGAACTAGGTTGTTGTTTTAGTGAATGAGAAACAAAGGCCTTGCAGGGTGAGTGGAGAACTTCGTGGGGGGAGCCAGTTCAGATATACCCAAGCTTGCTCCCCAAAAGATGGTAGAAAAAACAAAGCTAAGAAGGAAGGAAGTGCGAGGACTGGCAAGTTTCCACTATATCATAGTGGAAATAACCTTCCAAACTTCCTCAATGAACATAACGAAGAGTTAAGTCATTTTATATCCTTCATCAATCGACTCATCCTTCATAGTGAATGCATCGTGGTAGAGTGTTTAACAAGCTTCTCATGAGATTGTATGTAGAACATGTGGAGGGTGGGATGACCACACCTCCCCCCTTGTTGAGTGGGGTGACGATGGTGGGTGGGTCCCTCTGTCCCTTATATCACTTGTCTGAGTTCCTAAGTGTCATTCACCTCGATCGAGGGGTGCTTCCAGGACAGTTAAAAATAACCTCTAAAATAATATTTGAAATGATGTAGGAAATTTGATAACCAATACCATTGTTGATGATCTTTAAAAGTGACCCCTTCTTATCATTGAACTAGGCTATTGTTTTGGTGAATGAAAAAAAAAATTCCTTGCAGTCTATAGATCACAAATATAGAGATATTGCAACCATACAAACTATCTCCTAACAAGTGGATCACACAACTATCACGTTGTTGGAGTTTACTTCTTTAAGACATAAGTGGTTGTGCTTTTGTTGACTTGATTACGAAGGAAGGGGGCTAGTTTGGCTGAAAAATCATCATGGATGATGCATAGCATCCAACTGGAGAAAATGGGTAAAAGAATCAATTGATTTTGGACTTTGCACAATATGTTGACTGTGGCTTTTACCAAAGAGTCATGCTTGATTTGATGACCATTAGCATGGGTTGAATAACATAGGAGCATAACAACATCACCACTAACAAAACCCAGATGCTTGATTTTGTCCATAAGAGGTATACCGAACATCAAGGCTCTATTACATTTCTTGTACCTGGCAATCTGCTACCAGATTTCCTGTAGATGACGAATGCTAGCACAACAAAGACCCCGCTTTTTAAAACAAGCTACTACTATTGTTGAAGATGTTCATGATTGGTTTATGGGAAGACTAATTTGATGGCTTATGTGAGATATCCATTGTAAATTCCCTCTTGTAAACATTTTAAATATGCCTTGTAATTATTTAGCCATAATTAACTAGTTGAGAGAGCGGGACATGGATTTTAAGGGAAAACTGGTTATTTTAAATGCTAGTCAGGGAATCTGAATATTGTATTTAATGGAACTATATGGTTATTAAATCAGCTGAAAAAAAAGCATGTGTCCATGTTTCTGTTAGGAAAGAACTACAAGCAAATAAGAGGACAAAATTTTGATAATAAAGGTATGGGTTGCGCTGTCCAAGATAGGGGGTCTGTGTCAACCACAAAAAAGAGATGGTTTGCGTGTCTAAATGACGAGAAGAAAATATCCTCAGTCAGTTAGAACCATGAAAAGAAGTGGAGGTCGAGGAAGGTCTTTGAAAACATAAAGGATTCATTCACTCAATTGGAGTTGAGTAGTAAGAAATAGAGCATTGCGAGATTGAGGGGATTTACTGTGAAAATATTATTCAAAGGAGAACACTCTATTAATGGCCAATTGAGGAACCCGAGAGGGCTTGTTGGGTGAATATCACAAAGCAATGGCTTGCCTAAGGTCGAGGAAACCACTAAGAAGCTTGTGGATTGAAGAAGTTATTGACAAGGAGCCAACGACACTCGAGCATTATGAGGGGCAATGAAACACCAAATGTTGCCTTGGGGTTGAAGAACTAGTGCTTGACTCATTGAGTAAATGCCTAGAAAAGGTGATCTTATACTCTCATGGTAGTTTATCCAACTGATGAATTTTCCCATATTAAAGTGGAATTTCTTCCCTTGAAACGTTATAATCCCCGTACTAATGTTGGTTGTATTCTAAACTACTTGAATAGTTGGTGGGTGAAGATGGTGTAGCCTTGCGACACCCTATTTTAGTTGATATGACTAGTTGTTTCATGTGTTGAGGCCTACTGTGAGTGAAGGAAGATGTTCTCTATCTTCATCGTGATTGTTTTTATATCTGGTGGGTGAAGGTGGTGTAGCCTTGGGACACCCTATTTTAGCTGATATTATCGGTTGTTTCTCTGAAAACACTCATATTGAAGATCTGAAATTTGCCTCAGGGGTGATAGTTGCAAGAAAGAACTGGCTACAACTCGTCTATGGTTGGGTGGAGAGTTGAAGTCACACTCTTTGCTGCTAGTTTGTCTTGCTACATAAGAAAAGTATTTATTTGAGCTTCTTATGCTTAAATTATATGTACATGTTATTTGCAATGGTTAAATGTTTATATTGATGATAAGGAATGTGATTTCCTATGTGGATGTGGGATGTTGAACTCCTAGTATAAATCTAGGAGGAATGGTTGAATTTCGTATATGTTGAGAGTTCGAATCTCAATGAATTTTAATCATGAGGATATGGTAATCTTTGTGTTTATTCCATTAAATCTATTGAATATGATTTGCTAGCATGTATTGCTATTATTCTATTATTGCTTTGTGTATGTGATTTGTGTTGAATGGAAAGGAATGCATGATTATGTTGTGGTGGGAAGTTGGATTGAATTCCCTATGATGTCAAGAAGTGCACTTAGATGCACGTTCTTTGCGTATTTTATTGGGCAAGTTAATGGCTTGAGTTTTACATTTGTCCCAGCTAATTATGGGAGTAAGATGTTTGTGTATTTTAGTAAAGTTCAACTAAGGTTTGAATGCATTGAATTCATGGATTTCATGGCCTCAGTGCATTGGGCATTCTTGTGAAATCATGAAGTCCATGTTTTCCCAGGCAGAAGAGTCAGAATAATTAGGCCATGTGTAAATCCAGGAAGAAATACATAATCTTTCTAAGTAAAAATTCTTGCTTATAGGTTGATAATCGCTTGTGGCACCTGCAAGGTTAGGGGCTGGGTTAGTTTATCATGCCAAGTAGGTCGGGAGAAGAAATAAATTGGACCCATTGACTGGTCAAGTGGGGCCCACATGGGCTTAGGGCTCCAACGAATGTCATACCTCATGTGTTTCGGTGCAATGGACCGACTATTTACTGTACACAAGTGTGCTTGTTCCACGTGGATCCATCCATGGTGGTAGAGAAACCATGTAGGTGCCATGTGAGATGCTACATGCATGAAACGTGGGGGGCACTACTAATGTGGCAAGTTTAGTGGGCCTAATTTTAAATGGCTATATATTTTGATCTATAAGTCAGATTAGGGCAAAATTTATATCGCCAAAAAGGTCTCGACAAGATGAACGCTATGGTATCGTTTGTTTCTAGTTTTAAGATAGTTGAGGAATGAGAAAAATTTATGACCCCATTTCCAAGACAAGACTATGGAGTTTAGGTCTATGATAGTAATGCATCCTTCTACCCTTAGTATGGGCTCTTGGTAGTGTAAGGGGTGTGTTACAGTGTGGTATCAGAGGAAAGGTTCAAACGTTGGACCTTTGGGAACATAATTGAAGTTCTGCTACATAATCGATAGAACAAGAGGTTTCAACTTGTTATGGAGGATGTTTATGTTGCTTGATGTATTTAATGTGATGTATGCTTATAACATGTTAGTAATCATTGATATGATTTCATTGAGTTTGAGGTGTAGTGTTTCAACTAACTTTGCACTATTAAACTCACAGTAATAAGCCAAGGTGATGATTTACATAATGCATATATATTTTGTTTAATCTAACAGTTATGTGTGTGTATGACAACATATAAAGATAATATAAGAAGACACTAAGGAATAAGAAAGATGAACAACAGGATGGTGCAATACAACACTGGCAAATCTCAATATGGACTTGAGGAAGAATGAGTTGAGAATAGAGGAGAGGCAGACTCTCTTGACTTAAGGGAAACCTTGAGAAGTTTAATGGTTGAGATAAGGAGTTGCAAAGTTGACAATGGGAAGCACGTTAGGGCATAAGAAATGTTGGTCAAAGAATAATAGGAGCAAGCTGAAGTGAATGCATTTATACTTCAAAGTATCTCAGATTTGGAGAGGCAAAGGTAACATGAGTTGGGAGGTAGCTACAAGATGAGGCAAAGATCATTAAAACAAAGAAAGCAAGAGGAAAGAAGTAATGGAGCAAATGGAAGTAGATCCAAGAAAATGCGTAAACTATCAAGTGAAGACATAGTAAAGGGAGGTACTTCATTAAGAACTCAAAAGAGAAGAACCAACACTCACGAGTACTGATCTGGTGGAACTAACAAAAGGTATCATCATCATCATGGAAAAAGGGGGGAAATGAATATGTACTAGAAGAATTCAAGAAGGCCAAACTTCTTATATTTGATTGTAAGGTAAAGAGAGCATAAGACACTAAGGCATGGTTGCTTGGGATGAAGAAGTTCTTCAGAGTCTACAACTGCTCTACGAATATGCAGGGAAGGGTGGCTACCTTCGGCTAGAAAGGCAAGGCTAATATCTGGTGGGAATTGTTAAAGAATGTGGAGAACATAAAGGAGGAGGAGCTAACCTAGAAGGAGTTTGAGAATTATTTCATAGTTAAGAATCTATTTGAAAGGTATTTTGACAGGGGAATCTAAGGAGTGTTATGAACTCAAGATGCGGCAAATGTAGATAAAGAATATATCACTAATGTTTTTGAGTTATTGATACATGTTCCATATCTCAAGGATAAAAAGAAAAAAAATCAGAGGTGTATCAATGAGCTACCATAGGCGTTTAAGGATTGAATTGAGTTTGATGAGCCACAAACTCTTGAAGATGCAGTCAGGAAATTGAAGCATTGTTATGAGCAATCTAGGTGCATACCTGAGTATAGAGCATATTGGAAATCAAAGACAAACAACAAATTTAAAGGAAATGGATGAAGAGTAGTCAAGGGAATAAGATCGATCCCTAACAACCAGGAAAATTGTAGAGCTTCAGCACTGCCAAGAAAGAAGGCTGACTTACCCAGATTGTAGGAGAAGAGGCCAAAGGCCACAAGGGAGGGCCCTATAAATGTTGGGCATGTGGGGAGAGGCACTTGAGGAAAGGTTGTCCATAGTGCAAAAATATTGTCTAAAGACTGTACAATGCGCAAGGGACATAAACAATTAGGGATGTGGCTAGAATGTGCCAAGAATTTACACAGTCGTGGATATAAGTCAAGTAGACCATCAGGCAATGATTATCGAAATGTAAGGCATGCTCTGTGATCGAAGCATTTCAATTTTATATGAACCTGGTTCAAATTATGGTTTTATTAGTCCGACGATGGTGGAAAAATGTGATTTGAGCAAAGAAGCACACTAAGAGTCATGACTAGTTCAAGTAGCCACTACGACCAAAAGAAGAGTGAAGTATATTATTATATCATGTCCTTTTATGTCAAAGGATGTGGTTACATTAGTTGATTTTAACTTATTGTCATTGGGTGTATATAATGCACTATTGGGGATGGATAAGTTGTCCCTGCATTGCACTAAGGTGGACTATTATGAAAATATGGTCGAGCACAATGAAGAAAATGGAGAACGAAGGGTGATGCAAGGAAAAATGAAACCCAAATCAATAAGGAAGTTCACAACAATGCAAGCCAAATGATGTTGCCAAAAAGGATGTCTATTATTTGTTGTACAAATAACAAAAATTACGAGAATGATAGTAGCAGTGATTGGTTAGAACACCCACTTCTGAGACAATATCTTGATGTATTTATAAAAGAGATTTGTGGACTACTCAACAAAAGAAAGTGGATTTACCCATGGAAGTATTTACAAGAACTACACCAACATCTAAAGTTTTGTACCAAATGAGTACCCCTAAACTCATGGAATTGAAGATACATCTAAAAGAAATTTTCAACAATGGATACATCAGGCCAAGCGTGTCACCATGGAGTGCACCAATCTTATTTGTGAAAAAGAAAGATGGAACACTCAGATTGTGTATAAATTACACACAGTTGAATAAAGTTACCATAAAGAACAAATACCCATTACCATGAATTGATGAGTTAATTTGACTAGTTACGGGGAGCAACAATGTTCTCAAAAATCAATTTGAGATCCGGTTATCACCAGGTGCGTATCAAGGATGGATACATCCATAAGACAACATTCTTGATGAGGCATGTCCATTATGAATTTGTGGTAGTATCATTTGGATTGAGTAATGCATCTGCTACCTTTATGTGCCTAATGAACAATGTGTTGTGTCCTTGCTTGCATAAGTTTGTGGTAGTATTTGTTGATGATATATTAATATAATCAAAGATTAAGGAGAAGCATGAGAAGCACTTAGTTGCGATGTTACAATTGCTAAGAGAGCATAAGATATATGCAAATATCAACAAATGCTAGTTCTTCCAGTCATAAATCCATTATTTGGGACACATTGTCTCAAAGGAGGGAGTAGTTGTTGATCCATAAAATATTAAATCCATTGTGGAATGGCCAACACCAAAGAACGTTGTTGAGGTTAGATCATTCATCGGTTTAGAAGGTTACTATTGGAGATTTATCAGAAATTTCTCCAATATTGGTCACCCAATCACAATATTACAAATAAAGGGAAAGAAATTTCTCAGGATAACTAAGTGCACTTTTAGCTTTGAGTGGCTAAATTATTTACTCACTCAAGCCCCAATTCTTTGAATTACTGATCATGAAAAATAATTCGTGGTGTGCAAAGATGCATGTAGGGAAGGGTTGGGTGGTGCCCTCATGCAAGAAGGGTAGGTGGTTTGCGTTGAATCTCGAAAATTAAATGACCACGAACAAAACTACGTGACTCAATATTTGGAGTTCACTGCCATTATCATGCCTTAAAAATGTGGAGACATTATCTCATAGGAAGAAGATACGTATTAATGTCAGATCACAGAGGTTTGAAAAAAATTGTTTGAACAATTGAAATTGAATGTTAGGCATGCTCGATGTTAGCTTGAATTCGTGAGTTTGACTTTGAAATCACATACATCGAAGGGAAGGAGAACCAAGTTGTTGATGCACTCAACAAACAAGTTCAATTGGCTCATATAACAACCATTAGTTCATATGGAACTGATCTTAGGGAAATAATTAAAAGTGTTGGACAAAACTATGAAAAGAATTAATAGTTAAAGGAAAAATTATAACAGGAACCCGAAGGTGAGAAAGATAAAATATTTCATCTCACGGAGGATGGACTGATTAGATTTAAGAATAGAATTTATGTGCCAAATGAAATGGCTTGAAACGACTCATATTAAAGGACTTTCATGCAAAGCCATATCCAGGCCACCCTGGCTACCAAAAGACATTAACAACTATTCATACATTTTATTATTGACCATATTTGAAAATGGAGGTGGCTTATTTCATTTCAAAATGTGTTGAGTTCCAACAAGTAAAGGTTGAGTGCAAGCACCTAGCTAGTTTATTATAACCCATCCCTGTTGCGAAATGGAAGTGGGAAGTAATTTCAATGGATTTTATCATAGGATTACTGCAAACAACCAAGCAACATGTTGTCATCATGGTTGTGGTGGACAAGTCGAGCAAGGTTTCTCACTTTGTAGTCGTTAAATCAACTTATATGGCTAATGACATAACCAAAGTTTTCATGAGGGAGGTGGTAATATTCAATGGATTACCTAAGAGAATTATCTTGGATAGAGATGAAAAATTCATTTCTAAATTTTGGAAGGAATGGTTTGTTGGTCTAGGGACAGATTTAGTCTTTGGCACAACATATCAGCCATAGCTTGATGGGTAAAAAGAGATGACAAATAGACCCTTGAAGATATGCTGAGAATGTATGTAATGCACCAGCCAAGGAAGTGGAAAGAATCATGGGTACTGGGAATCATTGAACATGAGTTCGTTTGAGGCTCTCTATGGGAGAAAATGTAATACTCCTATTAGTTGGAGTGATCCAGTGAAAAAGGTTCATGCTGGACATGACAAGTTGAACGAGATGTAACAAGAAATAGTAACCATTATGAAGAATTTAAAAGTGGCTCGAGACAGACAAAAAAGTTATCCCTACCAACATAGAGTTTATAAATAATTTAGGGTGGGAGAGCATGTTTACCTACGAGTTAAATCTAAGAGGAGTTCCCTAAAAATTGGGTCTTGTGCCAAGTTGGCTTCATGGTTTTGTGGTCCATTTCAAATTTTAGAGAGAGTGGGGCTAGTGGCATATAGATTGGCCTTACCACCTACTGTAAAAGGTCATGATATTTTTCATGTTTCTTTGCTTAAAAAGTATGTAAATGACATTAATCATATGATTGATTGGTTGTTACTACAGGTGGAACTAGAAGGAGAGTTCCATCCAAAACCTATGTGCATCTTAGAATGGAGGTAGATTGCTCTTCATTTTTCGAGTTATAGAGAAAGTCAAGGTGTAGTGGAGATACTTTGGGCCTGAAGTAGCCGCATGGGAAATGGCTAATCAAATGCGGGCAACATGTCTAATTTTGTTTACTGGTTAAGAAAATGTGTGTGTACACACACACACACATTATGATTGTACAAATTTGTGTATATAAAGGTCACTGTTGTTTGTGTTGGGTTAAACCGTTGTCGTAAATGTGTTAGAATATAGAACACCAAGGATGATGTTCCTTTAAGGGGGTGGGGTTTGTGACATACCCATTTTTTCAAATTCCCTCTTGTAAACATTGTAAATATTCCTTGTAATTATTTAGCCACAATTAATTTTTTTTTTTAAAGTTCGGTTGCTATGTATTATATTCTGAAAAATTCCAGGAGTTCAGTCTCCTCTGGTACATGATATGCAATGTTTGTCTTTGATCAAGGGGTTTACAAAACGGGACTACCTCCTTGATCCTTACTTTGTTGCTTTTACTATTGCCTAAAACTGTGCTACTATAGATTCTGATAAAAGAAAATAATAGAAAGATGCATCTACAGTACATTTAATCTATCATTATATGTTGGATGTGCCTCGCTGTAGATTCCTCTGGCTGATCATCTTTTGCTTCCTGCTTAACGCTAGAAGAGCTGGTGGCAACGACATTTCTCTTGTCCATCATATACTTGAGAATAGATATGGATTCCTCTGCATGGGCGCAGCGATTGGTAAGCTGTCTAAACTGCTCTTGAAGGGATGCTGCTTTGTGCATAAACAGCTGTATTTCTGCCTTATATTTCTCAATCATGATACGGTCTTGTTCAAAGAGCCTTCGGCTCTGCTCTTCAAGACATCTGTCATGTTCTTCCAATCTTGCATCCAGGAGTTTTTGCTTGTCATCGAGGACAGTCTGTTGTGTCCTTATTTCCTCAAGTTCTGCCTGCAAGTCTGCACAGTGCAGGCAGTCCTCGTTGCACGCCATAATTGGGGAGAGGGTGCGGTAGGTGAAGATGTTGAAAACAGAGGCGTAGTAGGTAAGGAACTTATGGGTGTTTTTAGAAGGGCTGTCACAAATGCGAGGACTGTTGTAACGGGCGGGAGAGTGGATAAAGCCCGCGGTTATTCTACCAGTTCTGCTTGAGTAGCGAGAATAGGAGGAGGAGAACCAACAGCGTGTAGCCGAGGAGAGGGTGTCCAGGGACCGGGTGCTGAGAGAGTAGGCGCAACAAATGGATTTCGAGATGGAGGAAGATGGAGTTACGGGGTTGAACTGAGAAGGGGGTGGAGCTGTGGGAGCAAAGAGGTTTGCTGAAGGGTGAGCGACCTCACTAGCTCTAGCTTTTGCGTTCCTGAAAGTCAGAAATGCACTGATTAGGATGAAACTAAACAGTAAATGAAGAAATGATACCAGAGTGGAGTCCCGCCAATCAATCCGAGAAGGCTCGCTTGTTCCAAGTTGGGGCTTCTTCACTGTGTATTGATCGCCAAGAGTAAGCTGATGAATGATGCTTTGAGAGCAGAGAGGCAGGTTTATAGAATGAGGTGGGCAGTGATCGGGATCCCAAGAAAGACCCAGAATCACGAGAAGGATGTTGGTCTGAGCCAAATCCTTCAGGCAATCCTCCTTTGCTGATCCTATTCTGTTGATGCCGGCGTTGAGTTGATCGCTGATGCTTGTGCTCAAGTATTTGCTGCTGTCTTGGGTCGGGCGAGCCTGCTGTTGCGTGCTGTGGTTACAGAAGAGTGTCCTGCTTCTGATAAGTCCTTGTCCATCGCACGCTTGTTTTACCAAGCATTGTTGGGCTATGCAATGATATTTCTTCTTCATGGCATTAGGTGGAAATTGTCAATTGTGTTACACCTTAACGCTCCTGCCGTTCTTCCAACAGCATTGTTCGCTTGCTTGTCTGCCTGCTTATTTAGAGTTCGGAGGACGTGGTAAAACTTGATGTCATAAATTTTTTTGAGGAGGAGCTTAATACGATCTATGTGCTGCTGAAGGTTGCTGTTGGGGGATCTCTGTTTATGGATCATTAGACGTATTATAATTGCCGAATCCCCAAAAACTAAAGCCCTTTTAATACCCAGATTCTTTAGTTGAAGTAATCCTTGGTATAGGGCTAGTGCCTCTGCATTGTTATTTGTTTTATCTCCCAGGCTCCATTCCTAACTGAAAATATTGTCCCCTGCCTCGTTCAATATTACTCCTCCCGCTCCTGCTTGTCCTGGGTTCGATTTAAAGGCCCCGTCAAAATGTAATGTTGTGCAGTTGTTGCTCTGTATCCACCTCTTATATTCTTGAGCTGATAGCCTGATTTCCCAATCCTTTGTTTGAGTTTGCTGCAATCTGTCAGTCTTTTGAATCTCCTGATTTTGTCCTGGCCGTTCCAGGATGTGGCTGACGACAAATCTTTCCTCCACTGTGTAATCCTTTGCTTTGATTTTCCCCTTGTGTTTGGCTGCTATTGCCTCCTGAGCCAAGATGTGGGCTTTGTTGCATGTTGTTCGAACATTGGTCTCTTTATTTTGGAAAATTTTTTTGTTCCTTGATAGCCAAATTCTCCATAATAAGGAGTGAGGAATAGTGTCCCAAATTCTTTTCACAATCCTGCTCCTTTTGTCTTTCTATGGGCAATTCTTTTTCCATTCATACAGAGTTTCAACAATGTTTTGCTGAGGTTGCCAGTTTATATTGCCCATGGATGACATTTTGGTCCAGCATCTTTTGGCGAAGGGGCAGTCTATGAATAAGTGTTGCATTGTCTCCTCTGCTGAGCAGCAGTTGGGACATCTGGATGGACCATTAATCCCTCTCTTGCTTAGGTTTTCCGCTGTGAGAACTTTGCCTTTTAATAACAGCCATGTGAAAAATTTAATTTTTGGAATGGCATCTGATTTCCAGATTATTCTCCAATGATTCCAGATAGGTATCTGGTATGTATTGTTGCAGATGTATTGATGCCCTGACTTGATGGTGTAATTTGATCTTGTCGGATCCCAACGAAGTCCATCTGCTGCATCTTTTATGATTGGGGCTCTATTATGAAGATTTGCTTTGAGAGCAGTGAAAATCGCTTCCAAGGCTGTTGGAATACCTGGGAAATCCCAATCTGTCCAGGCATGGGTGTCCGGATCCCATTTCGAAATTTGTCCAAGTCTTTGGATGTCTTTATTGTTGAGATAATGGATGATCGGGAGGGCTTCTTCGATAGCATTAAGAGGTTGGAGTCCCATTATCTTATCAGTGGCAAATTTAATGTTGTCCCCTCCTCCAGGGATTTTTGAAGTATTTTGCTTGAGGAATGGGATTGCTTTCTTGCAAAGGTGCCAAATTTTGGAGGAATCCCTATTGGGGATGCCATCTTCTAGGAGCCTTTGTCTTGTGCCATTGAGGTATTTGCTTTCTATGACTTGCTTCCACCATGTTGTTGGTCCATTGATTAGCCTCCAGGCCATTTTAATCCCGAATGCTAGATTGAGAATTTTAGGAGCTCTTATTCCTAGGCCTCCTCTATCCTGAGATTGGATTACGCTTTTCCAGCTGACCAAGTTAAATCTATTCTTTTCTTTTTTCCCTCCTTGCCACAGGAATTTTCGGAGGGCGACTTCCAGTTTATGATGAAAAATAGCAGGGGCTTGATAAAGAGTAAATCTATATAGGGGAAGGGAGGTTATACCTGATTTGAGCAGGATTAGTCTGCCTGCCGAGTTGAGCCAATGAGTTCCCCATTGCTGGACTTTCCTTTTGACTTTGTCTATTATTTCATTCCAAGTCGCTGCTTTTAGTGGTCCCAGATTGACCGGCATCCCAAGGTAGGAGAAGTGATCCCATTTTGCTTTATATGTGACTCCAAAGATGTTTGCGATATTATGAGCTATTTGATTAGGAATGTTCCAGCCATAGACGCAACTTTTTTGAAAATTAACCGCTCCCCCTGAGTAATCCATGTATTGATCAAGGAGGATTTTGAAGCGCCTTGCTATGGTAGTAGAGGCCCCTCCAATCAAAAGAGTGTCATCAGCAAATTGAGAATGGTTTATGTTCTTGACTCCATTCCCAAATTTAATGCCTGTTATGAGGCCGACTCTTCTATTGTGATCCAAATCTTTGCTGAAGGATTTAGCCATAAGAATGAAAAGGTAGGGGGATAGAGGGCAACCTTGCCTTAGACCTCTAGAGGATTGGAAGGCTTCACAGGGGCGACCATTAATCAGAGGTGATATCCAAGGCCCTGATATACAAGCAGCAATGGTGTTGATGAAAGAAGAATTGAAACCCATTTTTTCAAGACAACAAACAAGAAGGAGTGCCTTACCCGATCAAAAGCATTGGCCAAGTCGAGTTTGAGAACAAATCCTTTCTCTTGTCTTGAGGTGCTGGAGTGGATGGCTTCTTGGACCAAAGTAATGGTGTCATGAATTTGCCTATTGGACAGAAAGCCACCTTGATTTTCAGAAATCAAGGATGGAAGGAGGGGCTGGAGTCTCATGGCTATGATTTTCGTGAAGATCTTGTATGAAGAGTTGCACAAAGATATTGGCCAAAACCCGGAGAAAGAGGTGGGTCGATTTTCCTTGGGAATGAGAGCAAGGAAGGTAGAATTGGTAAAGCCTCCCATTTTCCCTTTCCTTTGTATTCCCCTCAGCTTTTTTGCAAGGTCTTTTTTTATCAGCTGCCAATGATCCCTGTAAAAGTTGATTGGAAATCCATCTGGCCCAGGTGACTTGTCCGGCTGCAAGGTCCAGATTGCTTTCCTAATCTCTTCCTCTTCTATTTCTCGATTTAGGCTTTCATTTATTTCCTGAGTAATGCCTTTGGGAAGATATTGCAGCAATTCAGAGTAATCGACTTCTTCTTGAACTTCAGTAAGAAGGCTCCTGAAATGAAGGGAGGCTACCCTCTTGATGTCTTCTTGGTTATTGTAATGATTGCCTTCACTATCATTAATAGCACTAACATTGTTCCTTGTCTTCCTAGCTGTAGCTTGCTTGTGGAAGTATGGTGTATTTTTTATCTCCTTCTTTCAACCATAGCTGTCGCGATTTAACCCTCCATTTTATCTCTTCTTCTCTGTTGATGTGCATGAGCTGTCCCTGAATTTCCCATTCCTTGTTTTTTAGTTGTTGGGAGAGTCCTTGATCTTCTATTTGTTTCTGGACTTCCTCCAAGTCTTGCTTTATTTTTATTTTTTTTTTAATTTTATGGCTCTTGATAGCTGATTTTTGCCCATTCTTTGAGCGCTTTTCTTACACTCCTGATTTTTGTTTCCCAGATATGGTTGGGGGAACCTTCTACGTGCTGTTTCCAGGTGGCCTCTATAATTGCTTCGGCTGAAGAGTTGTTTCTCCATAGCGGATTATATCTAAATGGGATTAGCCCCAAGTGGAGGTGGGATTCCATCGTAAGGAGAATGGGAAAGTGATCAGAAGCTGTGGAGCTGAGAATTTTGGTGTGTCCCGTTGCAAAGGAGGAGAGAAGGGAGATATTGACCAAAATTATGTCCAATCGTTCCATAATATTGCCTGGTCCCAGCCTTCGATTATTCCATGTGAATTTTCGGTTTTTTGGAATGATGTCGACCATTTCATGCTCTCGCATTATTTCCTCCAGCTGACTTCTGAAGGGGTCGTGCATGAAGTTGCCTCCTCTTTTCTCGTTTGTGTGGAGGATTAAATTGAAATCTCCAGCTATTATGATGTTTGAAGTTTGCTCGCTGTCTATGCTTTCTTTTAATTCCTTCCAGCACTGCTCCTTTTCTCTATAATGATTGGGAATGTAGACATTGTATATGATGAGATCACAATTCTCCTCTTTCCTGTTCAGATTGGTCCTTATCCAATTTTGGTTGCATATGGTTGAATTACAGTCCCAATGTTGACTGTTCCACATGGTTACAATTCCTCCTGATGCTCCTCTAGAGCTGCTAATGACGCCTGAGAAGTGCCTTTGGGCGTCTATGATCTTCTGCATTTCATTTTGGTTTTGTTTGGTCTCTTGAATTAACAAGATTTCGGGTCTTTCATTATGAAGAAGGTCTCTTAAGGCAGTTGTTTTGGAGGGGTGTCCCATGCCCCTGCTGTTCTAGGATAGGAGCTTCATCATGGGGCATTCGAGCGGGGAGGTGCTCGCCTCTCGAAATCTTTCCCTACTGCTTCCTTTTCCTGATGTCCTGTCATGAATGATTCCATGGGGGTTTGGAATCCAAGGGCAATGTCCTTTTGAGTGCTTTCTTCTCGATGCTGCTTAGCTGACTTCCTATCTGGGCCAAGCTTCTTGTGGAGATCGCTTGAAGTGCCAATTTCTTTTGAGGAGCTTCTGGTGGTTCTGGGAGGAGGAGCCTCTGAGGAAGGTTGGGAGAGGATCGAAGAGATCAAAGGAGGGTCAGGCAGATCTAAAGAGGGTTGCTCAGTCTGAGGATCTTCTGAAGCAAGAATCAAGAAAGGGTTGGAGGATGATGGAAAGGGCGGATCTTGGGATGGGCCCAGAGGGTTGGAAGGGGGAGAGATGGGGCGCTGAGAGGAGGAGCCAGGCAAATCAGAGGATGATTCAGGTTTAGGGGGAGGGGCTGCTTTCTTTTTTTTTACAGTCTCCCATTGTCCTCCTTGATCTTCAGTTTCCAGATTAGTTACTTTAGTGCATCTATTGGCAAAGTGCCTGTATTCGTGACATATCTTGCATTTGAAGGGAATCTGCTCATATTCCAGCTGTTGTATGTAGCTCCAGTCATCCACCTTGAGCTTGATGGCTTCCGGCAATCCTTTTCTGAGATCCACTTCCACGCAGATCCTTGCGCATGCCTGCATGTTGTCCTTAGGTTCACTTCTATCAATGTATTTCCCAACCGCGTTTCCGATTGCTTTGACAGATTCATCTCCCCAGCAATGCAAGGGCAGATGAGGAAGACAGACCCATACTGGGACTACGTTGGGGATGTCCAGTTCTGGATCGAAGTCAGGAGTCCACTTATTTAGGTAAAGTCCTCTGGAATCCATGAAGTAGGGGCCATTCCTGAAAATAAGACCCTTATCTGCTTTGGATTCGAAATGAAAGGTGTAGTAACCTTTGCCACAGAAACAGATTGAGATCTTCCCTTGGATTTTGTCGGACCAGTTCCTCTCCACCCATCTTTGTACTGTTCTTGGTGAGGGCCATAAACCCATGAATTGTCCTATTAGTCCTTTTTCTGCTAGAGATAATGCTGCCATTCGAGGAAGAGATGGGGGCAGCTGGACTTCTTGGAGAATATCCAGTTTCTTGACAAATTTTGAAGTTGCAGGTTTGGGGCGGGGAGGGGGAAGGGACTTCACCAGATCTGAGAAAGCTTTCTCAGAGTCCCCCTGGGATGGGTCTGGATGGGCCATGGCAGCGGCCAAGGCCCAGATTGGGCAGGCCTCAAGGCCGAAGCCGAGAAGCGCCGACGCTGATCTGCTGCTCTCCTAGGTTACGCTCCTGCTGCTGTTCACGCGCGCGC
>APFE031062306.1:0-67687 GCA_000404065.3 Pinus taeda | reverse complement strand
GAGTCTAAGGAGTCACAATATAATCCAGCCGACCTAACAATAATAATATAAAGCCACAAAAATAACAATAGATGGATTCTATGGGGCACAGAAATAACAATATGGGGGTAATAGGGGCACAACAATATAAATAAGGGGTATGACTACAATAGTAATGGGGTAATCACTAGTATTATAGGGATCCAACAATATTGGTGCTATTCCATTATTGCTCTGTGTATGTGAGTTGTGTTGAATGGAAATAAATGCATGATTATGTGTGGTTGAGAAGCTGGATTGAATTCCTTGTGATGCTAAGAAATGCACTTAGATGCACATTCTTTGTGTATTTTATTGGGCAAGTTAATGGCCCAAGTTTTAGATTCATCCAAGCGAACTCTGGGAGTAAGATGTTTGTGTATTTTAGCGAAGTTCAACTAAGGTTTGAAAGTGTTGAATTCATGGTTTTCGTGGCCTCTATACAACATACATTATTGTGAAATCATGAAATTCACATTTTATCACGAAGAAGAGCCATAATGATTCGGACTTGTGTAAATCTAGGAAGAAATCCAGAAACCCTTTATAAGTAAAAAGCCTTACAAATAGGTGGATAATCGTTGGGGGTCGGGTTAGTCAGCCAGGCCATGTAGGTTGGGATTGGAAGTAAATTGGACCTTTCGATTAGTTAGGTGGGGTCCGCCAGTCGAGGTTGGGTCGGTCAGTCCTGGGAGAAGGTTGGGCTGGTATCTTTGTCGAGCCCCTTAACCAATCAGACAAGTTGGGTTGGAGCTCTGGGCAATGTCACACCTTGTGTTTTCGGTGGAATAGGTCGACTACTAATTGTACACAAGCACGCTTGTTCCACGTGGATCTGTCCATGGTGGCAAAGCAACCAAGTAAGCACCACGTGAGATGCCATATGGGTGACATGTGGGGGCCATTGTTGATGTGGCAAGTTTAGTGGGCCTAACTTTAAATGGCCATATCTTTTGATTTGTATATTGGATCAGAGAAAAAATTATATCGTCGAAAATGTCTCGATGAGACAAATGCTATGGTATCATTTGTGTCTAGTTTTAATATAGTTGAAGAATGAGGAAATTTTATGACACCATTTCCATGACAAGACTATGCAATTCAAGTCTATGATAGTAATGCATCCTTCTACCCTTAGTATGGGCTTTGGGTAGTGAAAGGGGTGTGTTACAACTTCTTATTATTGATTTGTTGCTTGGAATAATTATTAATCCTTTGATATGTTGCTAGATGAAATAAAGTTGCTTCTTCAACAAGGACAACCATCTCAAAATGCTATAAATTATGCTCAGGTTATTGTTAGAACGAATATCATTCTTTTTGAAGTAATTGCTTTGATGTTGTGCTCTGAAATGAACTCTTTTCCAAATTGCAGTGATACTTTGAATAAAGGTTTGATTTGCTTTCCTTATGAGGCATCACCCCCCTACAGGGTTGGGTTGCTTCAATCATCATCTTCTTGTAGAGATGGGATGCTCTAGGTGGCAAGCATCATCTCCCAATAGGGATGGGATGCTCCATGCAACATCTCTTTGTAGGGATGAGCTGCTCTGAGCATAATATTTTATTTTTGTTAGATAACAGGATCCCCACAAGATGGGCCCAAGATAAGCTCTATTTTATTTATCATAGGATGCTCTCCACTATCCATTTGTACAATTTTCCTTACATTTTCATCAGAAGGTTCCTTTAAAAGAAATTACTATAGGAATTTGAGACTTGCTATAGGAATATGGGACCTTGATTTCTTGAAACATAATTGTCATATCTACTACTATGAATAGTTTAAACTACACAAAACCCATCACACACCATATTTTATGTAATAAATGCCTTGATCATGATCTTGGTCGATCATCGAATGCCAATTTTTTTTGAAGAACTAATTACAAAAGACTGAACTAACATCAATGTTGTGAAATCTACCTGCCGAAGACTTGCTTTTCAAGCAAAGTTCATGTCCAATTGTGCCAGAAACCTGATTTTTACAATTGGACTTGTTTTTTGTTTTTATACTATTTTTGTATTGTTTTATTTTCCTATACTAGCCCACTCTTTTGGGAGAGAAAATCTTCAAGTGTAGGAGTGTTTCCAATGCATATGCTTATGAAACAAGATCTTAGTCAAACACATATCCAGATCTGAAAAGTGTACCTTCATGATTATCGATATATGAGAGGCAAACTACTCATATGGATTTGATGTAAAAAAAAAACAAATGTTTTGGACGTAAAATATTTGAACGGATGTAAATACACTATCTCATTCACTTTTCCAATTGTTGAGAAGAAATGTATGTTGATTAAGATCCTCGTAGCATTAAAGAGATGAATAAAGTAATTGATATCATGGTTGATAAATAAATTATGTCAACCATCAAAGAGACTTATGTAGGGAGATTTTTAAAGAACTCAAAAAGTTCCCTTCGAAGATGTGGAACATGAGGAAGAACCCTCTTCACACGGTTGTTCATGCACTTAATCCATAGTGGTATTTTGAAAGTATAGACAAAGTTACACCAATAAACAATCTTGAGATAAAAGAAATGTTTTATGATGCCATCTAGATTTAAAATCCTAAGAAAGCAGGGGTAATTTGTTTTCTATTCCTAAATTATAAAAAACCAAATAACCCCACTTACACAATTATTGCAAGGGAGAATACTATAAATAGAGTATGTTATGACAAAAGTTAGTGATGGACCCATTGTCCATAAGGCTACACTGATAATGCTAGTTTCTAATGTCTCCATTACCATTGTCCCTACAACTTCACAAAAACTTGTCTTTACTAAACCTAGGAAAAGCATTAATAGGTTCACACTCAACAACTCATGAACATTGTAGCTTCCTTTTTGTTGAAATGCGATTTATTCTCGAGGTTGAAGCAATAAAACCATGTTTGAGAGCTTAATACAAGTAACACTCTAATAAAACCATGCTCAAGAGCTTAGTAAAAAAAAACAACATCCAAAATCACGAGTGTCTATTATTCCATCTAAAGACTGCAATGTATTAGCAACTTGAGGCTTAAAGTAGTTCGGTCTAAGTTAGGATAATTCTATAAACACTTTTAATCTTTGTGAGGATTAGAATAATTCTCATCTTCATTCCCTTTGATGAATAAATTGTTAAAGAAATGTTTCTTGAAGTCATTTGGTCAGAAGTCTTGATAAAACTAGTGACACAACTCTTCACAAGGATTTCTACAACCATCTCATGTTGGATCTTTGCATGCAAATGGGACTCCAGTGAATATATTTAAGGTGCAAACTTTCTGTAACTTTGGTTCGCTAACAAATTAAACATCCTAATTTTACTAGGGCTTAGTCTTTGCTTCCCCTTGTTGGGTCAAAACACACATTGTACAAAGACTTGAATGTTTGAGATTATGTCAACTCAACATTAAATCTGAACACCACAAAACAATACAAATACTATATTAGAATGGTGAAGGCCATTTGACTCTTATTCAAAAGACCGTGTACATTGATTTTGTTAAATAGTACAATATCCACTTTAGATGATGACATAAAAACAATGCATAAGAAAATCACATAAAATACTCGAGATGTGGATGGCTTACAAATAAACTACTTTAGACGAGGCTCAACCCGAGTCTATAAATGCAAGAAGTAAGGAGCTACATGAAGCACACATTTATGGATAGTAATAAATGATATAGATATATGATGGTTAAGTTGATCTGATATCCTTGTCATTGATCACATGGTTATAGGTGGTTCTAATAGATCCAATCCTACTAGGCAAAGGGTTTTGTAGTGGTTGAATATCCTTAACTTTTGAAGGTAAGGGGTTCCAATAACGTCCATGTTTTAACAACCCCCTAGAGTTTATTTGGGGTTATTTATATAACATATAAGCCTCATAGCATAACCATTTATTTGAGACCAAAATTATTCTCACATGAATATTTTTCAAGGGTTTTTGTTATTGTAATAGATTACCATGGGTTTAATTCACCTTACAATTGTAGGCTCTTTCACAAGTCATCTTTGTGTTGGATTTCACTATTTAATTTTCAACTATAATGAAAATATATTTTGTTGTTCCTTGACATGGTATGATAAATTGGTTCTTTTATCATTAAAAGTACTCTAAGTATGGCTGACCCCTATAAGATAAATGAAGTTAGAATAATGTCATTTTTTCAAGGAAAATCTTATATGGAACTATCAGATACTTCTCTACATTTTGTGGATGGTACCTAGTGTAAACCTATGGATGTTGATTAGAGTTCCTAAATTGGTAGGGACATTGAGCTAGGCACAAAAAAGAGGCAATCACATTGGGGAATCAACCTCAAGATCCCTCACACAAAGCTCGAAACATTCAACCACTAGAGCTAGCCCACTTGGCTAAGATAAGATAAGGTTATTATACTAATGTATGGCTATTACCAAAACATAGGTCAATCAGGCTCAAAAGTACAAATCCATACGAGAACCTCGAGGGTTGTGCAATTCTACTTTGAAGGCACAAAGTAAGCTAACCTAACAAAATACATGAAAATTACATGAGAACACATGAATAAAACCCTAAGATCCATGAGGTCCTAGGTCAACATCAACATCATAAATATCAATACAAGTATGGTGGGGGATGAGTGGCAGGGAGGAGAGTGGTGGAAGAAGGGTCATCCTTGGCTTTGACTTCCCTTACAAGGGCCCCATTGCAACACTTCTAATGCCCTTCGAAAAATATCTGTAGTTAAAGGGCCATGGCTATAGAATCATAGAAGTGCTTTGGATATAAGTCCCCTCTTACTCTTAACATCAAAAAATTGAATTTGATGAATAATTTATCATGTAAAGTGGATCCATCTGAAAGACATTATAAAGGCTAAATGATTCTTATCTTAATAAGATTTTAACTACAATATAATTTTAAAATCAAAATTTCTCAAAAATTAAATAAATATTATATATATTCATTGGAAATGGAAAAAATGTGAAATTTCACTAATTTAAAGTTGAAGGTGTCTTATTCTACTCCTACTTACTTTAGTATACTTAATACAATGAAATATAATAAAAACACAACATGTTACATAAATAACTTTGATATTTAATTGACATCAAATAAATAGTCAATGAAAAAGATACTTATTCCAATATACTCAATACAATGAAATGTAGAAAAACACATTACATAAATAACTTTGATATGTAATTGTTGAATTGAAGCTTCTTTGATCCATAACATATATACATAGATTTTTGGACGTAAATCACATTTATGCTGAAAAATCTTCCATATTTAATATTTAATTTTAGATGAAATAAATTTAACCAACATCCTTTATCAAACATTATAAAACACATTACATAATTATTCAGCTGAAATTAATTTAATAAAGGTAATTGAGGTATACCTCTACCTAAAAATCCAAATAAGAAATACAAATACAAATTGTATGTTTATATCATTCGTATCATGTAACCAGTATTATGCATGGTCAATTTTATCACAAGGCATCTCAGTGATTCCGAAGTCTGTAACCCTGGACGCTTCAAGGGGCATTGCGCTGTTGTGAGAGGGTTTGAAAGGAGAGCGCGAAACGTTGAGCCGTCGATTCGAGAGGGTAAGTATTACAGGAGAAAGCTATATACGTTGAGTCGCTCCGCTGAAATACAAAAAACAGCGGCCATTACCACAAATCAAAGGACCACCTTATCTAAAAGGCACCTCTAGATATCAAGTTCGAGGGTGCCACCCTCTAGCCCGGTGTGTCTGTATCAAATTATCGTTGTACCAAAGTCAGAGGCCGCCATTTCTATATGCCCGCTTGACCTAACCCGAGTTTACAGCGACAGAGAGCAGAGGCATACCCTTAGTTGCCCATTGACAGAGAGACAGACCATCGACGGAGGCACAGAGAAAATAGCAGGTACTATTGTCTAATTCTCCAACAGAATCTAGGACTCCAAACAGCATTGGTATTCCATTACAACATTTTTTTTAATTAAAATTTTTTATTTACATATTACGTGTTCATTTTTTTGAGAATTAAAACCCCTTAGAAAACTTGAATGGATAGACATTTCATAAATGTAAAGTCAAGTGAAGATCCAAATGCATTTAACGAGTAAAAAGTTTTGGGGAATCTTCACAGGCACTGAAACAGAACCTACAGCCTAATAAAGTGAGTGATTGAGTGGCAAAACAGAGACAATAGTGTTTTTTCTTGGAAAAAAAAAACAGAGACAATAGTGTTTTTTCTTGGAAAAAAAAAAAAAAACAGAGACAATAGTGCCAAAGTCAATTATCGACCGTGTTCTTTCAGATTCAGAATTACATCATGTTGAGCATAGATGGATCTTTAAAAAAAATAAGGGAGGACTTACAGAAGTGGTTTTTTGTTGTTGTAAAAGTGATAAATGCAAGATTTTCTTTGAAATTACCACTTTTTAGATTCAAAATCGTTGCAGAAACTACTATGTCCAGCCATATAATGATTTGAGGCCAACTTATAAAATAGTTTAGTGTAAAAGTAGAAGAAGAGGATCTAAAAGCTACGTTGTTAAATAGTTTACTTTCAACTTACAACAACGCTATCTTTAGATTAAGTCAATTACTTCAGTCTTTAAATGTATAATATCATCTCTTTTGGCTGAAGATGAAATGTTAAATGAAAGAGATTCCGAAGCTGCTAGAGAAGACGCTAATGAAGGAGATGAAGAAGGGGCTCTCTATCTAGATAATGCATTGTTTACTAAAAATAAATGAGAAGAAAAATAGGAAAACGCATAGTTAGAGAAGATCTTTTCACAATTGAAGTGATCTGGATTGGATCATTATATTATTTGTCATCCATTTTAATGTTTCAGAGTGAAAAAATGAGAAGAATCAACTCACAATATCATTTTATTGGTGGGTCTTAGTTCGGTGAACTGGGGTTAAAATCTTCCAGAAGTTGTTTGAGGTATTTAATAAAGTTTTTTGGGGTTCAAAAACTCTTGCCTATGCTAGACTCCATTGTGTTATTGTACACGTAGATGCCTTTCCAACGATGTAAGAACGACCTCAAATTCTAGAAGAGTCGAGTTGTAATTCATACTGAGGGTTGAGTGGGTCAATTTTAACCCGTAGTTGGCTATCGGGCTATGCTATAACTAGGCCACTAGGAGGATGTTGAAAATTGTACCAAGGAGAGGTGTTACTAGGCTTTTTATCCCGTTTAGCCTAGTGAGCACATTAATGGCTTTTGTATTGATGCCATTTATGATTTATATTAATATCATTGTGGGAAAAAGTAGTTAGAAGTGTTGTACCATGTACTTTTTCTAATATTAAAGTCACTTGTACTTTATAAAGCGACTTTATGTTAAAAGTACTAAATGTACTTTTCTAATATTAAAGTGAGGTGAAAAATCACTTTATGAGAGAAATTAAAAATGTACACAACTTAAGAAAAGGTACCAGGAGACTTTTAAGTGATTGGACCAATGTATGAGGGGGTCGTTTGGGGAGAAATGATCTCAACCACACATCTTGAGATTTGAGAATGAAATCTCAGCCATTGGATCCCAAGTTCAGGGATTCAATTTTTTCCAAGGAGACAAAAGAGGAAAAGGGAAATCATTCTTCACTTCACACTTGATAGAGCATGGGGAGAAGAGAAGAGGAGGAGAAATTGCAGTTGTGAGAGAAGGGGCTCGAATCCCAAGGAGAGAACTGTACTAGAAGCACGAGTTTCAAGGAGAGAGGCTCCATGATTTTTGAGGAGGACAATAGCACAAGAATTGAGGACAACAACACAAAATTCAAGGCATTTGGGCATGAGTTTCGAGGAGGTTTAACATTGTTCTGGCCCCAGAATTCAAGGCACGAATTTGGGGACTGTCTACTAGCAACGAAAAAGGCAAGGGGTTTTCAGCAGCTTCCAAGCACGAAATTTGAGGAGTTTACAATCAACCTTCAACACATAATTTGAAGCAGAGTTCAATATTCTTTTTGAGGCAGATATTGGGCACAAATTTCGAGGAGATGAGCAAAGGAAAAGTGCTAAAATTTTGGGCATAAATTTAAGTGGAAATTTGAGTTTGTTAGTGGGTACAAATTTCTAGAAATGTGTGCATTTAATGCTACAACAAAAGGGAGATAAGTACTGTGAATCTTATGTATTTATTTACAATTTCTCAAGCAATAGAGTCCTCCTTTGAAGACTAGTTTTCTCCAAGAGGCTATGGAGTTTTTCCAGGGTCAAATTGCCTAAAAATAAGTGCCTCATATGTGTGAATGTTTGAATTTATTATCAACTGTTAGGAAAGAGAAAAAGAGTAGAAACACTCTTTATGTTTGCAATTAATGCATTCTGAAATTTATATCAGCATGACAAAACATGTGGGTTGGGCCTAAATAAACACATGCAAAATTGTAAACAGGGTTAAGGGTGCAGGTCATTAATTTTGCACATGGTATTAGAGCAAGATTGAAGGCTGAGATCTCAAATTTTATACAACCAATAAAGATGGCAGCAAGCATCAAATTCTGCTAATAGTGCACCAAAACCTTTGAAACTTTGTCAGAAACCCAAAGACTTCAACAGTTCAGAGGGAGGAAGGTTCTAGCTCACATATTTGCTCCAAATTGTTGGTTGTGGGGTCATGGCAATATGGTTGAGAGTGGAGGACAAATTAACAGGGTCTGAAAACTTTGGCCCATGGAAGGAGAGAATCATGCTTTTACTGGAGGAAGTTGAAGTGTGGGATGTTGTTGAAGTAGTTGTGCAAGCACCCACTGATCCAGCTTAGTTGTTGGAGTTCAACAAGAAGAATGTGAAGGCAAAGAGGATCCTTCTAGATGCCATCAAGGACCATTTATTTCCTCATGTGTCAGGAATGAGATATGCCTATCAAATGTGGGAGTCCTTGGTCTCTTTACACCAGATTTCTAATGAGAACAAGAAGATGGTGTTGAGACAAAGACTACACAACACAAAGATGACCAAGATCGATAGTGTAACCTCATATCTAACTAGGGTCTCACAGGTGAAGGATGAGTTAGTTGCCATTGGAGAGGCTATTCCAAATGAACAGTCGGTTAGGGTTGCCGTAGATGGGTTCACCGAGAAATGGGATGGTTTTATCCATGGCTTGCTGGCCAAAGAGCATTTCCTTGGTTGGAGGCGGATGTGGGACAATTTCATCCAGGAGGAGTGCAAAAGGTGGCAGCAAGAGTGGTTGGGGAGGTGAAGATGAGAATGTTGCTCTTGCGGCAAAGTGCAAGAAGAGGTCTTTTAGTGGAGCAAAGTAGGAGAAGGGGAAGCAGAAGGCTAAGGAGAAGGACATGAGCAAAGTGAAATGCTTTGCTTGTGGGAAGATGGGTCACTATGCTATACAGTGTCCCAACAAGAAGGGTAAGAAGAAACAGGGAGTTGTAGCTTCTGCTGAGGTGGATGATTTGCGGCTACATTTGATTCAGAGTGTGCTTTGTTGGTGAGTTTAGCCACTCATGTTACATCTTCATGTGCATTGTTCATTGACAGTGGAGCATCCTGCCATATGACTGGAGTGAGAGAGCACCCACGAGTCTTTTAGAGGATGATGTTGACTTGGAGGTTGTGCTTGGAGACAACTCCAAAGTCAAAGCGACAGGAGTGGGGATAGTTTCATTTCAGAGGGAGTCATTACCTCCTCTGAAGGTGAAAAATGTTCTCTATGTTCCGGGGTTGAAGAAGAGTTTGATATCAGTCTCTAGCTTGGGAGGACAAGGGGTTTAAGGTACTATTATGGAAGAGACGTGTTGATATATCCCAGAGGATCCAATATCGAGTCTGCTCGTGTGATTGGAGCTCGTAGTGGGAGATTATACAGACTTATGTTTCAGCCTCTTAGAGCTATGGTAGCGCAAAGTAGTAGCAATGCGTTGTGTGAGCTATGGCACAGGGGGATGGCCTACTTGCCCCATGGAGCTTTCAAGATGTTGATGGAGATGGTTACAGGTTTGCTTGACTTCAGCAAAGAGCATCATGATGTGTGCAAGGGGTGTTCTTTGGGAAAGTACACCAAGACACCTTTCCCGAGCAGTGACAACAGAGCTGCGGGTATCCTTGATTTGGTTCATTCTGACGTATGTGGTCCCATGTCCCATGTTTCATTGAGTGGATATGAGTATTATATGACTTTCATTGGTGACCACTCTAGGTGTACCTGGATTTACTTCATGAATGTGAAAATTCCTAAACCAGAATCCCTACTGCAACAACTGATGATATTTCTCCTACTTGTTAGATTCACATGAATAAGTTATTTCCAGTTTCCTACGACAAATATTGAAATACATACACTACAACCTTCACTTAATTAATTTATTTGCGAAAACAAGAGACTGAGCAAGAAAGAAAATACAACTCAATAACATTGTTATGCTTGGACAAATGTCCCTAGAAAAACCCAATGTGGGAAAATCGGTGCAACAACTCTGAGGGTTTTATTATTATGCAGTAGTAAAATCTAAATACATCTCTGGAAGCTTTCCTGACAATCCAGTTACAAAGAATAACCTGACAAAGAGATTTGTGACATTAACTCACACTATCACTGGAAATCCTGGCTGATCCAGCCCCAGAATGATTGCCCTCGGCTTTTCTGGCTGCCTCTACGCAGTGTCTGTGTCAACCCAACGTCAAGCTTTCTAGGGACAACGTCAATCCTCCAGCTGGTCGATTTGCTGCCTAGGTGATTCGATCTTTGCCTTCAGGTCTCACACTCCGGCTCGTGGCTTTTGAACTCGAATTCCCTATGCAAATTTCAGACTCCCTCTTGGCTTTTGTGCTACCTCTACGTGGCTCTGCGTCAACCCCTCTGGCTTAGCACTGCCACTGCTGGATCTCCCTCTGCCTTCTTTGCTGAGTATCCTCCGACTGGGAAAGATTTCACTTCGGATACTATCCCTACCCCTCACTGCAAAAGCTCATTTCAAATCTCTCTTTGGCAGTTGCTCTGCTTCAGAAATTTGATCTTTTGAACTCTCTCGGTGTGTTCTCCAAGTGTCCATCAAGCTTCCTCTTATAATCCTCTCATTGATCAATGAACGACCCAAATTAGATCCTAATCAATGGCTAGGATCATATTAACTTGATCTCCGCCTTCTTCTAGAAGTTACACCCACAATTTATATTAATACCCAATAATTTTATTTTCCTAAGTTTAGACTTAAGGTCCCATTAAAAATAATTAATTATTTTAATACCACTGTTTTTGGGTGGAATTTCCCAAAACGATTTTTGGGGATTGGAGAATGCACGTATCTAAGCCTCCCTGCAAATTTTGAGACTTAGAGCACATCCGACGCTACCAAAAATCAACACTCCCTCTTAGCGAGGAATGTGCTCTAAGAATGCCTCCCATTGAAGCATCACCCTGACTTCATAACATCGTGCTCTGTGTTGCTGATGTCTGATATGCTGTCCACCAACTACTGCGCTGCTGCTACAAATGTATTGCGGCTGACACTGCCACTGTTAACACTGCATCCGTACTACAACTCCCTCTCAAGTATTGCATCTGTGCTGCTGCTTGCACCGCCACTGCCCACTGCTATTGCACTGCAAACTGTTGCTGCTACTCCATCAACAATAAAAAAACATCCCAAATTACTAAATTAACTGTGTTCAGTATGATACCATGTGAATGTTGGAGCCTGATTGTTGCTAGTCTCTGCGCTGACCCTCTGAATCTATTGCGTTGCTGCTGACCTCTGCGCTGTGCCATCTACACTGCTGCCAACTCTGCTCTGCGCTGTTCAGTCTATGGCACTTCTAGCCACTGCAACTGTCTTTCCGACACTCCTTGGCATCATCCAACACTAGTCCTCCTGCTATCTCTGATCTGGGCTCCCGTAGCAAGGAATTGATCCAAGAGGTGGGCTCCTCAAGGATCCTACCCATCTGTAGCTCTTTCGAATTGCAACTCCAAATCAGCTCAGCTCCCTCCTGGAGGTATCTCAGCTGTCATGGCAAACTCCTCTTCCTTGATCTTTGCGGGTGTAGCCTTCGGATTGTGTTTCTCATCCTTGTCCTTCTTCCTGAGAGGACACTGAGTAGCGTAGTTACCCATCTCACCACACCTGAAACACTTGATCTTCGAGACGTCCTTCTTACGTCTCCGCTGCTCCTGCTGTCCCTTCGATGCAAGGGCTACATTCTCCTCCCCCTCCTTGGGCTTCGACCCACTGCTGCTTCTTGTGTCAAGTTTAGCCTTGATTAAGTCTCTCCTCATCTCCTTTTGTTTTAGAGCTGCCCACTTCTCATCCCAATTCGGCAAAGCTGCTTTCCCCAAGATACTCTGGACAAAGACTTACTCATCTGAGACAGAATTGAGGGCTAGTCTAACCAACTCTGAATCTTGAGGTGTATGCCCCAAGCAGACAATTCATCATGGGTCTCCTGAAGCTTCATGAGGATTGGATCCACACGCTACCCCTTTTGCATCTGAGCATATCTCAACTTCTGTTCAAGGTACATCTTCCGCTGCTCAGAAGATCCTTGATATAATGTCGTCTCACATATCCTTAGCAGTCCCTCTGCTAATGATGTGATAGACCACATGATCCTTCACCCCGTCGAGGATCATCCTTTTCGCCTTTGCCATCTCAACCTTGTATTTCTTCAACGAATTTGCATCTGTAGAGATAGCCACCACGTTGTCGACATATGTCTTGAGGGCATGCTCATCTACAAGGAACGACATTCTTGCCTTCCAGATGACGTAGTTGGATGCCCCATCCAACCTGTCTTGATCCCTCAAGCCCCTGGTTGCCATTTCTGCCACAAATGTCAAAAATCTCCTCTCTTCTGCGCTGCTGCTGGGTTAGCCTATGCACTCCTTGCTGGAGCTAGTAAAACTGCTGCCGCTTGCTGCTGCTCAACTCTAGAGAATTCAAATTCCTTGGCTAGGAATTCTTTGAGGAAGAAATTCCCTCAACTGTGCTTCTCCTCTCACTGCTGACGATTTTCTGCCCAACAAACTGCCTATAGAAAAATCTACGTCCCACTAGCTTCTTCTCATGCTGAGGCTTCAGCGTTGCTCCCTCTGCCCTGACAAAGATTCGATCTGGAAGCCTTCTCTCCGTCGACTCACTCGAGAGAGACTGCCTCAAAATTTCAGCCCCTTCGGCTAAGAACTGTGCAAATATTATGGGGTTTCGAACTGCTGCCTCCTGCAACTTTTGGATCTCCCTCTTCTGCTCAGCGTTGGGTTCTCTGGCACTGCCCTTCTTGTTCCACCTGCGGCTTTGATACCATGTGAAAATTCCTAAATCGGAATCCCTACTGCAGCGATTGATGATATCTCTCATACTTGTTAGATTTACATGAACAAGTTATTTGCAGTTTCCTACGAAAAATATTGAAATACATACACTGTAGCCTTCACTTAATTAATTTATATGCAGAAACAAGAGATTGAGCAAGAAAGAAAATACAACACAATAACACTGTTATTTTTGTTCAAATGTCCTTGGAAAAACCTAATATGGGAAAACCGATGCAACAGCTCTGAGGGTTTTATTATTATGTAGTAGTAAAATTTGAATACATCGCTGGAAGCCTTCCCGACAATCCAATTACAGAGAATAAACTTGGCAAAGTGATTTGTGAGATTACCTCACACTATCACTGAAATCTTGGCTGATCTAGCCCCAGAATGATTGCCCCCAGCTTTTTTGGTTGCCTCTGCGCAGTGTCTACGTTAGCCCAACGTCAAGCTCTCTGGGGACAGCGTTAATCCTCCATCTGCTTTGAGGAGGTCTCGGGAGTTTGATCAGGTAGAGCAACAGGCTCCTCAGCAGGGGGCCACACTACAGGTTTCAGGAGCATTAGGTGGTGCATCAAGATCAGGAGGTTCACCTTCTTTAGGGTTGACACGTTCACAGAGTACAATTTCGCCTGGTTCCGGATCACCTGGTGTAGTCTCATCAAGCACAATATCTCAGAGTCTAGGATCTCAATTGGTTATAGTAGAGCCTTCCTCGCCAGGAGGAGAGGCACCAGTTGAGGATTTTCGCATACCACCATAGGAGACTGCTACAGGGAAGAGGAAGCCAAAATGGCTTCGAGAGACCCTAAAGGAGGCTGAGGAGGCAGTGGGGAGACTCAAGTGATCAGTGAGGGAGAGCAAACCACTAGAGGTTGGGTGGCTTTGTGGCAGATGTTGTGGAGACAAAGGCAACTAGTTTTGAGGAGGCCGCTAGTCAACAAATGTGGAGGGATGCCATGGTGGAGGAGTATGCCTCTCTCATGAAGAATGATGTCTGGGAGGTAGTGCCATGTCCTAAGGGGAAGTTAGTGGTGACTTCCAGGTGGCTCTACAACAACATGCTGCGGATGGCAGTGTGAAGAAGTTCAAAGCTCAATTTGTGGTGTGGGGGTTCTCACAGGTAGAGGGAGTTGACTATGAGGAGACCTTTGCACCGGTTGCTCGTTGTACTTCCATACCAGCACAAGAGACTGCTATAGGGAAGAGTAAGCCAAAATGGCTTCGGGAGACCTTGAAGGAGGCTCAGGAGGCAGTGGGGAGACCTAATTGGTCAGTGAGGGAGAGAAAACCAGCTGGGTGGCTTTGTGGCAGATGTTGTGGAGACAGAGCTGACTAGTTTTGAGGAGGCCGCTAGTCAGCAAATCTGGAGGGATGCCATGGTTGGAGGAGTATGTCTCTATCATGAAGAATGATGTCTGGGAGGTAGTGTCACGTCCTAAGGGGAAGTTAGTGGTGACTTCCAAGTGGCTCTACAAGATCAAACATGCTGCGGATGGTAGCGTGAAGAAGTTCAAAGCTCGATTAGTGGCGTGGGGGTTCTCACAGGTAGAGGGAGTTGACTCTGAGGAGACCTTTGCACCGATTGCTCATTATACTTCCATTAGAGCAGTGATATCTATTGCAGCTGGGATGTGATGGGGGATTCACCAGATGGATGTGAAGACCACCTTTCTCAATGGTGTTATATAGGAGGAGGTGTACATTGAGCAGGCTGAGGGTTTTGAGTTGCATGGGAGGGAGTCTCATGTGTGTAGGCTTAAGAAAGCCTTGTATGGAATGAAGCATGCACCAAGGGCATGGTACGAGAGGATAGATACCTCCTTGCTAGATGGGTTTCTAGAAGAGTGATACAGATCCAAACCAATAGTTTATCATGGTAGGTGACGATCCACTCATTCTGGTTCTGTATGTGGATGGCTTGTTTATTATAGGGGAGCACAGACTCATCCAAAACTGTAAGGGAGATCTTGCTTCAGAGTTTGATACGATTGATATGGGGTTGATGCATAACTTTCTGGGGTTGGAGGTTTGGTAGGAGGATGGGCATATCTTTGTGGGCTAGGGCAGCTATGTAGGTGATATATTGAGGAGATTCTGTATGGAGGGTTGCAGGCCTATGGCTACTCCTATGATGACCAACTGGAAGAAGCTGCATGCTTCAAATTCTAAGTTAGTGAACCCCACTTTGTATCGACTACAGATCGATTCATTGATGTATCTGGTCAACACTAGACCAAATATTTGTTTTGCAGTCCTGAGTCAACACATTGAGTCAGTTTATGATGGAACCCAACAGAGTACACTGGGTGGCTGCAAAACATGTGTTGATGTACTTACAGGGCATAGTGGATTATTGTCTGGACTATGTCAGGTGCGGTGGAGTTAGATTGATTGGTTGCACAGACTCAGATTGGGCTGGCAATGATAGTGACTGGAAGAGTACTTTCGGGTGTTGTTTCTATTTGGGCTCAACAGTTGTGTCATGGTTCAGTGGGAAACAAAAGTCAGTGGCATTGAGTAGCGCAAAGGCAGAGTATATGGCAGCTAGTCAGGCAGGGTGTGAGGCTTTGTGGCTTCGCAAGATGCTTTTTGGTTTATTTTGTCAAATGTTGAGATCAGCTACGATATACCGTGATAATGAGAGTTGTATCAAACTCTCTGAGAATCCAATATTTCATGATCGATCAAAGCACATTGAGATCATGTATCACTTTATCAAAGACTAGGTTCAACGAGGGGTAGTGAAGCTTGAGTATATATCCATTGATGAATAGGTAACAAACATTCTCACCAAATCATTGCTAAGGGGCAAGCATATATTTTTCAGAGACAGGATGGGGGTGGTGAGAAACACCTTCCTCGTTAAGAGGAAGTGTTGAAAATAGTACCAAGGAGAGGTGTTACTAGGATTTTATCCCTTTTAGCCTAGTGAGCACATTGATGGCTTTTGTCTTGATGACATTTATGAGTTATATTAATGTCATGGTAGAAAAATGTACATAGAAGTGTTGTACCATGTACTTTTTTTAATAATAAAGTCACTTGTATTTTATAAAGTGACTTTATGTTAAAAGTACTAAGTGTACTTTTCTAATATTAAAGTGAGGTGAAAAAAACACTTTATGAGAGAACTTAAAAATGTACACAACATAAGAAAAGGTACTTAAGAGACTTTTAAGTGATGGGGCAAATGTATGAGGGGGGTCATTTGGGAGAAATGATCTCAACCACACATCTTGGGATTTGAAGATGAAATTTCAGCGATTGGATCCTAGGTTTAAGGATTAATCTTTTCCAAGGAGTCAAAAGAGGAAAAGGGAAATCAATCTTCACTTTACACTTGAGAGAGCATGAGGAGAAGAAAAGAGAAAACTTTAAGGAGAGGAGGAGAAATTGTAGTTGTGAGAGAAGGGGCTCGAATCCCAAGGAGAGAACTGTACTAGCAGCATGAGTTTCAAGGAGAGAGGTTGCATGATTTTCAAGGAGGACAACAACACGAAATTCGAGGCATCTGGGCATGAGTTTCGAGGAGATTCAGCACTGTTCTGGCCTGAAATTCGAGGCATGAATTTCAGGACTGTCTGCTACAGGCAGCATGAAAATCGAGGGGTTTTCAGCAGCTTCCAGGCACGAAATTTGAGGAGTTTACAGTCAACCTTCAACACAAAATTCGAGGCAGAGTTCAATGCTATTTTGAGGTAGATCTAGGCATATATTTCGAGGAGCTGAGCACAAGAAAAGTGCTAAAATTTTGGGCACAAATTTCAGTGTAAATCTGAGTTTTTCAGCGTCTTTTCTAAAGAGAACATAGATGTGTGGGGGTTCCTGGGCAGGTGGGCACAAATTTCCAAAATGTGTGCATTTAATGCTACAACAAAAGGGAGATAAGTACTGTGAATTTTATGTACTTATTTACAATCTCTCAAGCAATAAAATTCTCCTTTGAAGATTGGTTTTCCCCAAGAGGCTGTGGGGTTTTTCTAGGGTCAAATTGACCAAAAATAACTGTCTCATATGTGTGAATGCTTGCATTTAATTTTGCATTAATTATTGGCTGTTAGAAAAGAGAAAAAAAGTAGAAGCACTCTTTATGTTTGCAATTAATGCAATCTGAAATTTATATCAGCATGACAAAACATGTGGGTTGGGCCTAAATAAACACATGCAAAATTGTAAACAGGGTTAAGGGCGCAGATCATTAATTTTCTACAGAGGAAACAATAATTTAATAAATTTAGAAAGTCCAAGGTAAAATAATCCTCATAGTGTAGATTTCTAGCTTTCAGTAATGTTGAAATTGGGTAGCATCTAGAGGTACTCTCATGCGCCCTTGGTGCTGTGTATGTGAGAGGGAAACACTCAGAGAAATTATTTTATGAGTGTATGGGCTAAGACCCATGGGTATTACACCCTTTGAAAAGCATAAATTAGAAGCCAATGGAGAGGCTTGAGATTAATCATGGAGAGGAGAATAATGGATGTTTCTTTTTGAGTGAGGTTCTAATTTGTTGAGCAAGGAGCAACAAGCCAGACCTGTGGCAGGAACAACTTGCAACAAAAGGAAGGGACAGGGGTTGCTATTTGGAGGTTGGGACATTAGGCAGCAACAGAAGGGAAGTCCACTGGCCTGTTGGGTGCTATCCGCAGCCATAAAAGTGTGGATTGAGGGGCTTGTGTGAGTGCCGAGGGCTACAGGAGCTAGCCTCAGCAGGATGAATTAGCATAGAAGGAAGTTTGCAGGTGGTTGAAGAGTTGAGAGGGTTGGGTAAGCCCCTTGGTGCTACAACAATATCCTAAAGTGGCAGCAACAAGGTGGTGAACTGCTGTAGGGGTTTTGTGGTAAAGGACAGCCATAGAAGCATTGTTTGCATGGCAATGGGGGCTTGAGGGACTAATACTCAGCTTAAGGAAATTGCCAAGGGTCTTGTGTTGTATTTGGGCACATTTTCCAGGAATTGTAAAGGGCCATTTTCCTTGGTACAAGAGCACTAGGATTCTTATTAAAGTACTGATAAGAAATCAGTTTTGGTAATAAAATTGTGTTATGTGAATAATTTAATTGCTGTGTCTTCGATGTGTAAAAGTTTTAAAGTTAGGCATTTCAGCATGTTTATTTATTTTTGTTTTGTGAAACTATCAAAACATAGACCAAACCTGTGGTGCATGGGTTTCTAACACAGTAAATCTTTATCACATTTGTTGTGACAAATTGTCCAATGAAATATCCATGCTAGTTTACAGATCATATTTGTGTTAGAGTAGGTATCTTTTGGTATATTGTGGGAAGTTGTAGGGGATCTAGAGCGGTTTAAGTAAAAAATCATAAAACTGCAGCCATGGTCGACGAATCTTTTAATAACCCTCAAGATCCAACAGAGGAGAGGCTCACAAGGCTAGAAGAGTAGGTCGTAGATATCTGTCGTAATATGAACCTCCTTACGACAACTTTGGCAAATAAGATTAGAATCAAAGAAGACGAAGGTACCAACAGGGAGGTCAAATAAGAGGAAAAATCAGGGATTTAGAAGAACCAAAGCAGTTGTCTAAGGGAGAACCTGAAAAAGAACAATCCAATTTGAGTGTTGTGAACCATTCACAGTCCTTATTTAAGATGGAAGTGAAGGTCGACATCATTGATGCTTTGAAGTGAATCACTGGTTACAACAAATAGAAGTTTATTTTAGTGTTCATCACATAGAGGAAGAGCAAAAATTTCTTTTGCTTGTTTGAAACTAGAAGGCCATGCCCTGACCTGGGGGGAAAGTTACACAGAAACTCTGGGGCAGGAGGGGGGTCCCCTAGTATCTAAGTGGGAAGATTTCAAAACTCGCATAAAGTCTCAATTATACCTTATTAGGTATGTGGAGGACTAGTGGATCCTGAGGCATTACTTCAAGTAGATATAGGGGTAGAGTGTACACGAGTACACCACAAAATTAAGGAGGATGGGAATAATGTTGGGTATCTCTCCCAAAAACCCAGACACACTCCTCAAGTATCTAGGCGGTCTACATAGCCATATGCGAAAGCAAGTGATGCTGTTCAAACCCAAAATGGTGGATGAGGCTTGTGTGTAGGCACAAGTACCTGGAAAGCATAGGCTAGAAGAAAGGGAAATCAAGTGGTTCAAAGCAGAATGAACACCATGAAGCTCTTAAAGAAGGCAAGAAGAAATGGAAAGGGGGGAAGGACAAAAGACAACAACCACAACACACTTATGCAAAGATCCCAACAACCACTGCAACCATTGTAACATCGATGGACATACAAAGGAGAAGTGCTGGAAATTACATCTAGAGCTCAACCTGATGAATCGAATGAAAGATGCGAAGAAGAAAAATCTCATAGCCACAGATTTGAGCAATTAGGTGGAAAGCATATGTGGATGAGAGGATTGTTTGTACATTGGTGCAGAAGGGGGTGAATTTGGGTAGCCTTCAACTATAGGAAGAGAAGGAGATGACCAAACTTTTCCATATAAAAATATTGGTCAAGAAGACAAAAATTGATGCTTTGTTCGACTTAAGATCACAAGCGAATCTCATTGTAGTAAAGCTTGTCAACAAATTGGAATTAGAGGCTCAAGATTATTGTAATCCATATCCATTGGGATGGGTAAATAACGATGCAGAAATGAAGGTAACAAAACAATGTAAAATCAAATTTGCTATTGGTGTTGATTTTATTGATGAAGTATAATTGGATGTAGTTCCACTTGATGCATGTGGAGTGGTGTTTGGGAGTCCCCATATGTACATGCGCGATACAATTTTCATGCGGAGAGCCAACCAATATTGCATCATCAGGGATGGAAAATCCTTCACTGTTAATGCGCATAAGGGCAAGTTAAAATTTCATTAGTAAGTGTCAACCAAGCCAAGAAACTGATTGATTCTAGCAAGAAGTATATTTTACTATTTTTAAGAGAAAATTAGTCTTTAAAAGAGTCAAAAAGAGCAAAGTCATCAATGGAGGGTGTACTAAGGAATAGTGATATCAACTGGGCAAGTTGCTACATGCACACATGGAAGCGTTCTAGGAGCCTAAAGGGCTACCACCCAAGAGGGAAGTGGAGCACGAGATCTAACTTTGCTGGACTCTCTATTGCCAAACATTTGGCTGTACAAATAGTTTGTAATAGAAGCTAACGAGGTGAAGAAACAATTGTAGCAATTGCTAGAGTACAGTGTCATTTGACCAAGTACCTCACCATGTGGGTCACCCATCATAATTGTGCATGAGAAGGATGGGATTTTGCCAAATGTGCATTGATTACAGGGTGTTGAATAAAATAACACTCAAGAATAGGGACCCTTTTCCAAGTATAAATGATTTGTGGGAGTAGTTGTAGCAAGCAAAATACTTCACCAAGTTGGACTTAAAATCATGGTATCACCAGGTTCGAGTCAGAGAAGAAGATACCTCGAAAATAGCCTTTAAATCTAGACAAGGTTTGTATGAGTGTTTGGTCAAGCTGATTGGTTCATGCAATGCACCAACTACATTCATGAGGTTAATGAATTACATGCTATTCCCTTTTCTAGATTTATTTGTTATTGTTTATTTGGATGATAAACTAGTATATAGTGATATCGAGTGTTATCAGAACTGGACTGAACTGGCCAGTCCGATCGGTTGGAGGGCAAAACCGGTTTGTACCGACCTCCTGAACAGTTTTCGAACCGACTAGTTCTATAATGGAACCGACCGGTTTGGTATTGGTTCGGTAAAGCTGCGTACAATGCAACACGTGGGGCCTATTTTGCTTTTTTTAATTTTTAATTTTATTTTTGTCTTAGTGGGGTACTGATCCACAATAGGTGCCTAATATTCAAGCCTATGGCCCTACTATTGCTATGCAATTCATGGTAATGTTAAATTCTTAAAAGTAAAAGTGAAATTCTCTTTTTCATTTTCATCCTTTTAAATTTTTAACATTACCATGAAATGGCTCAGGATGTTTGAGAGTGGTCCTGACCTCATTGGATTTCATATGTAGAAAGTAGAATTTTAGATCTCACTCAAAATCTAACATACTTAACAATTTTTCAAGATTTCAGGATTGGGGGAATTGCAATGTTTCCATTGGATTTTGTCATGTACGAGGGTATGGAACTAGTATTTAATCAAGAGCACCAAGCCCTCTACGTATCTTGATGATAGTGACATTGATTATTGAACTCCTCTATCATGATTCAAGTAAAAATGTACCCATCATTCAAACAAAATCTTGAATTGACATGCTAAGCATTTTTTATCTTATTTGAACACTTGTAGCGTGATATTGATGATGATGATCCCAATATAGGCAAACTTTTTGATGATGTGTAGGTATTTGTTGTAGCATGATTTTTTTGGATGTTAGAGTCCATCTAGGGCCTATTTTTTGATGTATTTTCTGTTCAAAGATGTATTGCGCTCAATGTTATTTTGGTTATGTGCACCCTTACATGCTCTATAAATAAGAAATTTTCTTTATATGTGTAAAATGGTTTGGATTCATATGGATGCACATGAATATATGTGTTTTTCTTTAAAATTTGAATATTTAGTGTTCTTGTTTGATCGGTTTTTTGGTTCGATTTTTTTATCGGTTTTGGTCCAATTTTCACCGGTTCCTAGTCCGGGGGTCTACCGGTTTGATGATCGGTTTAGTTTTGATAACATTCGTGCTACCTAGGAGGACCACATCTCACATTTGATCTAGTGCTAGAGAAAGTAAAGAAGCACCAACTATTGGCAAATCTCAAGAAATGTGAGTTTTCACAACAATCTTTGGTGTATTTAGGATATGTGATTGGTGGAAAAGCGCTGAAAAGAGATCCTGCCAAGATGAAGGCCATCATGAAGTGGCTAGTGCCTGAGATCAGGAGTTTCGTTGGGGCAGGACAGTACCTGAGGAAATTCATAGCCTTATTTTCAGTGGTAGTAGCACCACTCCATGCCATAACAACGAGTGGTAAGAGTTTCCAGTGAGGAATGGGTAGCAAAAGACTTTTGAGGAGTTAAAGAAGAAATTCAGTCAAGCACCAATTCTTGTATTACCGAACTTGTAGTGGCCCTTTGAAGTGGAGGCAGAGAAAGGCTTGCATGCTACCATTATGAAGTATTTCATGGGTAGGTTCTCAACTACCCTACATATGGCAGTGAGCTCTATGCCTTAATACAAGCATCTGAGGGGAAAGGAGACAATAATCCACATAGATAACCAACCGCTTCATTACTTGTATGTCTAGAGTAACTTACAATAGACCATGCATTACAAGTGGATGGGGTTTTTATAGTAGCTTCATTTAGTGAGCACGTACAAGAAGGTTTGCACGGACAAGTTGGTTGACATGCTTTTAGGGCCACCCACATCAAATATCACAACGTTGGGAACTATGATGCACATGGAGCCTTTTAGCGATGATGCCTATAGAGGCATATATAGAGTACGAGGACTTCAAGGAGGTGTTTCAACAGTTGCAGAACCAGACTCATGCAGATAATGGAGATAGCACAGTTGACTATAATCTCCAGAATGGGTTACTCTACAGGCTGGACAAGCTGTGTGTTCTTAAAGGTGAGTGACAACTAATTAGAGAGGCTCATACCTCCAAGGTTGCAGAGAATTTTGGTGTAGGGAAGACAATGGCCAACTTACAAAGGTATCTGCACTAGCTCAGGATGCAAGAAGATGTAGCTAGGTTTATAATAAGATGTATGCTTTGTTGTAGCAACAACCCTAGTTATAGGAAACATGGTCATCCCTTACCTGTACCTACTCGTCCTTGGGAAGGCATTCCATGGATTTTGTGTGAGGTTTACCAACAACCAGAAAGGGACATGTCTACCTATTCATGGTAATTGACAAGTTCAGTAAGATGTGCATTTTCATGGCTTGTAAAAAGACCATCAACGAGCAAGAAGCGACAAACTTGTTCTTTGGATAGCTCTGGGTGCACTTTGGAATCCCAAGGAGCATTGTTTTAGATAGGGACACAAGATTTCTTAGTGCATTTTGGACTACATTGTGGGAGAAGATGGACACAAAGTTTAATAGGCCTACAACATTCCATCCATAGATAGACGGGCAAACAGAAGTAGTAAACAAAACTTTGGTGTAGTTTTTGAGGGGTTATATTAGAAACATCCAAAGACTTGGGATGAAAATTTGGTAATATATACAACACTCGTATAGAATAGTAGTCCACATTTCTACTAGTAAGCCCCCATTTGAAACTTGTTTTGGATATTTGCCACCTTTACCTTTGAATATTACATATGGACAACAAGGAATGAGGGAGGATCTTCCAGGGAATGCTTTAAGGGTAGAAAAAAATGTTAAGAAGATTAGATAGATTCATCTAGAGGTACGAAAGACACCGAAGAAGTCACTGGACAAATGCAAGGCCAACTGCCAAGCATGATTAACAAGGACATACAAGTCATTTAGTTTGGTAGACAGAGTATGGTTACAGTTGAACAAGGAGAGGCTAAAGTGTTAGGTAAGAAAATCAAGGCTTTGCTATATTGTTCCTTTGAGATACTGAAAAAGGTGGGAGATAATGCTTATAGACTCAGTCTACCCCCATACATGCACATTTACTTAGTAGTGAATGTGGAAAATCTAAAACTCTATGAGCTGTACATGTTGGATTAGGAAGAGGAACAAGTCCTACCTTCTATAGAGGATTTGGCACAAGATGGTCAGATAGAGTTGATAGAGGATACAATTTTGCAAAGAGGTCCATAACTACAAGACATGATCAACATGACCTTTGGTAGGTTGGGTTGAAAGGACAACTTCCAAGCAAGGCTAAATGGTACTCCAGGGAGAAGGTAGAGGAAAAACTTCTTCACCTCATTCAGTAAAAGCTTTTGGAGACCAAAAGCCTACCAAAATTTTGGAGGTACGATTCAGATTGGATCGTTTTATTATTTATCATCCATCTTGATGCTTTTAGAGTGGAAAAATGGGAGGAATCAACTTACATGACCATTTTTTCAATGGGTGTTGGTTTGGCGAATCGGGGTTTAAAACCTTTTGCAAGCAGTTTGAGGCATTTAATGAAGTTTTTTGGGGTCCCAAAACTCTCGCTTGCGCCAAAAGCCCTGGGTGTACATGTAGATACCTTTCCAACGATGCAAGAATGACTTCAAATGGAGTTTGTATGCAAAAGTTGCGCCACTCAGAAGTTGACCTTTCTGTTTTGCCCACCATGATTATAGAGGATGCCATGTTAGCCCTATTACTCATGGAAAAGGGGCTAGCCATGTAACCATGATGAAGAAGACTCTATAGGAGTCGAGTTGTAACTCATATTAAGGGTTGAATGGGTCAAATTTAACTTGTAGTTGGCCATCGGGCTATGTTATAACTTGGCGATTAGGAGGAAAAGGGGTTCAATTCTGTTCTAGTGCATTTTGTTCTATAGTAGAGCAGAGTAGTTGAGAGTGGATAGAGAGGGGGAATCACAGAGAGGGTTTGTGTTGTGTAGTAGTCCACAGGCCACAGGGCTCACTCCTTTGTATTTGCACCATTTCCATTCAGAGAAAGGGAGAGCAGAGCGGCCTCGCCTTGTAGTTGGATTTTCTATCGAAGGGGTTTTCTAGGTGATATCTTGTGTTATTGTGGTATTGTGAATGATTGTTCTATTTGTTCTTTATTTGCTGCATCTTACATATTGCATGCATAAGCAAAAACAATAATTTAATAAATCTAGAAAGTTTAAGGAAAGTTAATAGTCTAGTATAGATTGTCAAGTTCCTGTAAATCTTTATCAGATTTGTTGTGATGAATTGTATAGTGGTATATCCACGACAATTTACAGATCATGAAAAATCATTTGAACTTGAATATGAAGTTGAGAAATGCCATAGTGGAATAGAGGGAGATCACTTGTTTTGAGTTTTCAAATCTTTGAGGTAGGAGGGATTCAATGAAGGCTTAACTTAGCATGGATTGTTGTCTAAGTAATTTGGGAATTCTTGAATTTCAAATATTTCAATAGTTTGGCAATTTGAGGAATTTGGGAATTTAAATTTGGAAATTCAAGAATTTGAGGAATTAGGAAACTTAGCAATAGAAAATTTCAAAATTTTAGAATTCGGTAATTTTAGGAATTTGAGAATTGGGGAATTTAAAATTTGGAAATTATAATGTTAAGAGAGGGTGTTGGTGTATTACACTCCAATATATCTATTTCAATGAAATGTAATAAAGATAATTTACATAAGGGGCTTTAATATTAATTATATTAAGCATTACTTAATAAGTGTCATTAAAGAAAAAGTAGTTAGGTTATGTGATTGCCTACTAGCCAAATAAAGGAGAATTGATGTCATGTAATCAATGACTAATAAAATCACTTGTGGTCATATCCGTTGTTCCTATTTTTCATGTGACTTGTGTGATGCATAGTCATTTTTATATCATTGTTTTTAACTCCAAATGGTTGAGAGAGAAGGAGAAAATTAGGGATTTGCTTGATGAGGTTTGGTTTTGTAGGTTTGTGCAAGATTTGAGATTAGTGTCCTAGTACCTTCCTAATTAAAAGAGCTAGGCATCTTTGGTTTGAATGGTGGAAGAAAGCAATGAGAGAACCTCTTGAGTTCTCACTACCATTGATAAAGGCAGTGGTTTTTGTGGAATATTATTTTCGCAAAGTAAATGCATCAACCAATGTCTTTGGATGTTGCTCCATTCATGTTTTTATATTCATTCATTGTAGATGTCAAGGATATTGCTTCATATTGTTTGAAGAGATGCTTCTTGTACCTAGAGTGAACATATAACCTAATATTATTTGGTTCACATTATCTCCAAAGAGGGAATATCAATGAATTTAGAAAATATTCGAGTCATAATGAATTGTCCTATTCCAAGAAATGTTGTAGATGTGAAAACATTTGTGGGTTCCATTGATTATTACAAAAGATCTATATAGAGCTTTCTTAGAATTGTTTGTCCAATCTGTTAATTTAGTAGAAAGGGAGAAAGTTTGAGTGGACGAAGTGTTGTGAGGAAAGCTTTTGGTGGTTGAAGCTGTTGAAAAGTGTAACTAAGTTCAGTCTTCATAATTTGTATTGTTATGTAAAAAGCAAAAAGAAGAAAAAGAAGAAAAAGAAGAGAGAAAAATTTATTTTTCAAGCATGGGTTTCATGCTCAAGTCAATTATTATTTTATTGAAGCATGTTCGTCATGCTCATTTTGAGTTGTATTGGTCAAAGTCAAAGGCTTGTTTATAGTCTGTAAAAAGAATTTTAGAATATGTAATTTGGGTCAAAACTCCCTCTAGAAGCCAAGTCGGCCCTGCCCCAGAAGACATGTTTGTTCAAACCCTTTCTGAACAATATAAGTAGAGGGAAGTTGAAGCTCATTTGGAGACACAATTTTCACATAACTGGATCTGAAATTTCGCAAAAGGGAAGAGGGCTGAAATCTAAAGTTGACGAGAAAATGAAGAGCTTGGATTTGTGAAAGTTTTGCCTTGACACGTCTTATTGAAGGATTATTTCTGATGCTGCACATGTTGCTGGTCTCTTTCTATTGATGGTTTCGCTGTGCAGAAGGAGGGTTTGACTTGCCATATAGAGGGTTGGAATTTTTCTGTGGTCATGGGTCTTGGATATCTCACTTTGATATGATTTTATAAGAGGAGAATTTTTTGGGTTTTCCCCTTGGAGGGGTTTTGCCCTAGCTTGGAGCCTATATCTTGTGTTCTTTGTATTTCTGTGATCTTCATGTTTTGTACGTTTGATAATTGTTTGATGTAGAAGAACGTAATCAAATTAATAAAAAGCCAACAAATTTCTCAAGTAGTTATCAAAGAAAGAGAAATCTAATCTAATTTTCAAGCCTCCCGGTTTCTCAACATGGTATCAGAGCAAAGGTTTGAAAAAGAAGGCTTGAAGATCGCTTTCTGTTGGCATTCGAAGTCTGATATACCTTTGTAGGTCTTTGGATCTGTCTGTGACTTTTATTGGATGAATTTCTGATACTGTAGCCTCTGTCTCGGTGGACTGGACTAAGTTCTGGGCTTCAAATTGGTATTCTCTGAGGCTCACATTTGTTTGACTTTTATTTTTCTGAAGCTCATAGTCTATTACAGTGATCTGAATACATTGCTCTATGGCTCGCTATATTCCAAAGTGGCACGCTATACTTATGTGGATCACATATCTCTCTGTCTAGTATAAACAATTCAATGGCTCGATTGATATTTTTGTGACTCGACTATATTCTCTGAGGCTTGTTCTTTGTTACACTCTGTGTGGCTCATATGTATTGGCTTGCACTATTTCTGTGGAACGTATTTCTGAAGAGAGTGGCTCGCACCATAATTCTGAAGCTCATTTTGTGGCTCGTGTAACGCACTATCATGACTCTGAGGCAATGTCTTATGTAGCTCGCCCGCTCCATCTCTGTGGCAATGATACACATTTCTGTTTGCATTTACATGTGGCTCATTACAATTGCACATTACAGTGGCTCGTTTCAATTGATCACATCTGTGTTTATTACAGTGGTCGCATGGTTTGTCTTCTACAGTCATCGCATCTATATTTTGTGGCTTGTATTCTACATTGATCAGATGGCTCTTATTTATCCCACATATGTTATCTATGGCTTGCCTATATTCTGTGAGCATCGCTCATATACAGTGGCAATGATTATTCTGTTACACAGTGGCAACGATTACTTTGTCTCGCATTGAAATTATACGGGAGCAACGATTGGTAAAAGCTTGATAGTGACATAGAGAAATGGCGTTGACTCTACATGGCTGTAAAACTTGGCATATCAATGACTATGACCTTGCTATATGATGACAATGGCAGAGTAATCTATATGACAACAAGATCGAAACCTACATGATAAACTTTTGACATATAATATCCTCATACCTATGGCAGTAACTAGATGTGGTAGTGACCTTCACAATGGTCGATGGACAGAAGAATGGATCATCTCTAAGTGAACGAAGGATCTAGATGACCTGGTTCATATCCTAACTTGAAGACTTGACAGTAGCCCTGTTGCCTAACAATAATCTTGATGTATATTTAGATAGAGTTTTATATGACAACGATCCAAATTTCAGAAAGACAGTAATACTCTTGATATCAGTATGACAGTGACAGATTGTAAGTTTGACAAACAATCATGAGACTTCATCTCCATACATATAAGGAAGTCGAATTTTATCATGAAGCCAACCTATCCGAGAAGTTCGTCAATACAATTGGAACTGCCTGTAGACCGCATACATATTCTTGTGGCTTTGGCTCGAAAGCTTGAGGTTCGCATTGTCTCTATGACTTTGTGGCTTGCAATGATTTGAAGGCATGTGATAGTAACTTGATTGACTTGGAGACATGACATTGATCTATACAATAGTAAGGGATGACTATAATCTGCATGAGCAGTGATCCTGGAGAATTATGATAATTGTGTCCTATGACAGTTGCACAAGTGATCTTATATGACATATTAGTAACCTTGTTTCACAGTAAACCATGATCCGTGATGACAGTGAGACTATAAATCGTGTGACAATGGCATGAATATAACCTACATGATAGTGATTTGAAGGCAATGACACTAACCCTTGTTGCATAACAGTGAAGTGGCAGACATAACAGTGATCTCAGAAAAGTTAGAAATTTATATGACAAAGATGAATAAATTTGATAAATGTCGACTCAAGAATCAAGACCAGAAGGATAGGTAAAATTCAAAGAGGTACGTATAATTTCTGATTCATGTCTTTTAGGTCATAGTGATGATCATGAAAAGGGTTTCCATAAATATTAGAGACAGTGACATGAAAGAATTTGATGATATATTGCATGTGAAAACTAGGTATTGTAATCTAATGTTATCATTAGGGTTTTGCAACATGATAGTAATGCATGGATTACAGGTCTCGATAGCTGTGAAGGATCTAAGGTTTGTATAGAATTTGCAATTTCTAACAAGATCTTGTAGACCTTAAAATTCTAGGGGTTTGCAACTAAATCTTTTATGTGGTTGTAGAACTTTACAGTTTGTAAGCGACAGGTCTTGGCATCTAGGGTTTGTAAACCCTACCAAAGTATGGAATAAAAGGAGAAACCCTAGAGATAGAAACCCTAACTGATTGTTTCTGATGTAAAAGGAATGAGACCACACGAGACCAAGTGGACCCAGCCTAGGTTAGGCCGGGGGGGGGGGGGGGAGTTTATCAACCAATGATGATCTTAAACCAGACAAGGAAGGGGAAAGGATCAAAACAAGAGTTTTCACTTATAGGTGTCAAATTGATCTTATGAGGTACTAGCCTAGGGAACACCAGGGCAAAGTTTGATCTTAGAGCTAGGGCTTGGGATATCTCACACTCCAACTGTTGGAATTTATTCAAATTTGGAGGAGATCTTGAGGACACACCAACGCAGTAGAGGCTAGGAGATCAAACTTTTTCTATGGCTACTTTGTCAGGAAAGTGATGCCCTAGGTGGCCCAATGTGGCTAGAGCTAGAAAAGAGGGGAAAAAGGTGAAGAAAAAGGTTTTAAGGTGATCACCTTATGGTGGATCAATTCTTAATTTCTTTTGGGGATATGGAGTCAGGAAGAATTGTGAAGAAGGATCTCGTTTCTAGCTCAAGGAGGCTGTAAGGGCAACTTTGTCAAATGTTAGGGCAAAAAAGGAAAGTGACCTTAAAGCGTTTGTACTTCCCTTGCAAATGAAGATGACTTATAAAGATAACTTTGATCTCTAGGACAATTCATTCAACAAACATGGCCCATACATAGAGATATGCTATCTAGCAACATAATTCCACAATGAAGCAGTAAATGCATGCAACAGTTAACCCTAAAATAGCGAAAATCTCGTGATCAAGGTATGTGACAAAGTAAAAGAAAATAACATCAATATCGTACTTACATGAAGAGAATATATCCAACCATCAATACATTTGCCAATAAAGAAGCTCCAAGACATAAAAGTCCAATCCAAACATCAAAATTCATCTATGCTCCAATTTATCCTTTAAGAAAGAAATCTAAAATTCTCAAGATAGAGAATGATCCAATCTAAGTGATGATACAAATGAATTCATGTCTCTCTTATTTATACACTCATTAGGAGTTCAAATTACCTAATTTGAGCCTACATTATCCCATCAACTAAAATAATGTGCAAATAACCATCTACTGGTGACAAGCCCACCAAACTAGCTCATAAATAAAATAATAAGCCTCCCAAGAGGTCAAATGATCAATAATGCATGTCGTTGGGCTCTCTAAGAGGCTTGATAAAGCCCATAAGTGCCAAAATGATGATTTGGACTTCCAAAAGTAATGGACAAGGGGTTGGCCCCTTGTTCTCCACATAATAAACACGTGGTGCTCCCAATGGTTGTGAGGGCACACAAGTGACCTGGGTCTCCAAGTAAGTCGAAGATGCTTGTAGACCATTTGTAAGGGCTCAGATGATGGTGTAAGTGACGCCACAACAACATACAAGTCCTGGGTCATCTGCCAAGTGCATGGTACAATTGTGGGGCGAGCTGGTCAAAGGTGAACTAGGTGCATCTTCCTTGTCCAATAGGTGAATCTCGAGCAATATTTGAACATCTTTGGGGGTCCATGGAGTGCTGTCTACTACTGTGGAGGCCCATGGTTGTCAACACACATCCTACATGTGCCGATGAAGCCCTCTGGAGGGTTAGGACCCCGTATTGGAAGACCCAACCCAAGATGGAGACCACCTACAATCCTGCATAAGATCCAATGTGTCCCCTAGCCTTCCAATACAACAAGTCATCAAGGGAATCGAGTAAAAGAGCTTACAAACCATGGACCACAAAGGGGGACTTCATAATGGCTTGCCCTTCCATAATGAGCTTTGGCAAGTGGCAGGTGCTAATGTCGGCAAGTTCCAAATGGGGTTAACCAAGTATCCCATTAGGTGGTTTCTACTTCTAAAGGGGATAATATGTCCAAGGTACATCCTTTAAAAGATGATGGCATGTAATAAAGAGATGGATGGAGTAGGGAATGAAAAGGGGCAGCCCTAGGCCACATGCTGGGGTACAAGGGTAGCTAGTAAAAGGGAAGCCCACACTTGGGTATATAATGTATAGGAGGGAGCAATCGTGGTACATGAGGTGCCTCGACCTTGATTTTTCCACCCTTCTTTATATGCCTTTTGCCTTTTTATGTTTTTTCTTTAATTAACTGCTCGGGGCTCAAGGGGTAAGAGCATGATGTGTGAGATATAGCGGTGGATACCCCCTTTTAAGTTAGGGCGCTTCATTTCCCACCAGGGGTTGGGACAATCATGGGTTCCTATATAATGACGGAGGCTCTTAGAGCCTGTAGTAACCAGGGTGATGGCCATGATGATGGGGTAGAGCTCATGTATTGGCTTTTGCCCACATGCTAAATGTGTTTGTCTCGACCATCTTTTGCATTTTGTGGTACATTTTAGCTGCCAATGCTCTTTTCTTTTTAGCTGCATCAACCTCCGGGTCATCATTTCAGGCATGATCCAAGGTGTGGGCAAGGGGAAGGGGAGAGCTAGTCCTATGTGGACCCAGTGAAGGAATGTGGACCCAGGTGGGAGAAATGATGAATGGAGTTATAATTGTTGAATAAAGTTGTCATTGATGGCATTGTAGTTGAATTGTTAAAGCAAACCCTACCCCTAACAGTGTTTTCACCTTGATAAAACCCTAACTCTCAATTGTTGAATCCTAAACCCTAATTGATGACAAGACTAACCCTAACTGTGATGATGACCTAACACTAATCCTAAAGTCTAAAGAAGAACGCTACATATTTGATGGACATATGCGAAAAGAAAATGGCATATTCGATACCGTAACTTGACATAATAAAATTACCAAATGCCACGTATCAATGCTGCATATTTAATGAACATATTACATATTACGTGGACACTAAAGATATTTAACATTGGACATTGCATGCTTGATGGATGTTGGACGCTACATATCATGCTAAACATACTTGACGCTTGGATGCTGCACATTTTATCAACATATTACATACATAATGTTGGTCGGCTCATTCACACATGTTGGCTCTCTTGTGTGAACTTGTAAACACATATACATATATACATGATGTGAGATCAATCGGGAATTCGATACCCAACTTGACATAATAAAATTACCAAATGCCATGTATCAATGCTGCATATTTGATGAACATATTACATATTACGTGGACACTAAAGATATTTAACATTGGACATTGCATGCTTGATGGATGTTGGACGCTACATATCATGCTAAACATACTTGCCGCTTGGACGCTGCACATTTTATCAACATATTACATACATAATGTTGGTCGGCTCATTCACACATGTTGGCTCTCTTGTGTGAACTTGTAAACACATATACATATATACATGATGTGAGATCAATCGGGAAAATGACTTCGTATCAATCAAGCAAGAATTAAAGATACAATGCGAAAGGAATCTCAGTGAAGATCAATATGAAGATCCGAGACATTTTTTTCGAAGCTGAGATATAAAGAAAATCGCAGGGCAGTGAGATGAGGTTGATCAGTGAAAAATTTCTAAAGAATATAGCTCTTCTCGTGAACTAATTAATGAAGGTCGATTAAAAAGGAATTATTTGATGGTCCACACTCAATCTCCACCAAGCATCGATCCAGTCCATCGACAAGTTCTAGCTGGAGCTATTCAAGTTTTGGTTGGCGCATACATAACAATTCATAACAAGCAAACTCAAGCGAATTTGTTTTGGTTCGATTCTGGTTTTAAATACGGTCAACTACAAGCAACCTTAGACCTGTTGAAACCTCGGATCAACCTACACAAAATAATTTGCTGCTTGTTGAACACTGCACGAGGTTTTGTTTCTTTTGCAGTCTCACACCTGTAACAACTCTTTCATTGCGTACCTATGAAAACCCTTAGACTCGCAGTATCCTCAGACTAGAGCTCTTGTAATGAATACTGATTTCAGTGATTTATTGTGACATCTATTTGAATACTGAATATACATTTCGATCTACTAAAGACGCCTTTTTTCAGACCTGTGAAAGCTCACACTCCCTGAAAATTCATGATGTATTGTTGAAGACATTCTTGCGGACCTATGATGACAATGAATATCCTAACACCTCTAGTGTAGATCTATAGTAACAAGCTTGTTAAAGAACAACCATGGAGCAATTTTATTGAAAAACATCCTTTGGGGCAACCTTGAAAGCGTCTTTGAAGATTAATCTAGGAAGCAATTTGCAAGGACTATTGAAGGCATTTTGGAACACTGAAAACTATTGAAGATACTTCTAATGTATTTTTGCCCAGCTAGTGAAGTGCCTTTTGTGTAGACTTAATTTGATCTGGGGTTAGATATTGGAGCAACCTCTTGAAGCATATTGAATCAGATCTTGGAGAGTATCTTGGAGAAAGCATTATTGAAGCATCATCAAGGCATTCTTCGAATATTCTTATTAAAGGCATCTTGTTGGGAAGCTTTGAAGACTTCTTGCAGAAGCAGATCTTGAAGTATCCTGTGAAGACATCTTGAAACTAATCTTGGAAGCATTGGTGAAGACCTCATAATGCATTGATGGAAGTCCTCGTAATGTGACCTTGAAGAAAATAGTTTGGGTGTCATGAAGAGTTGTGGAGACACTTTTTGAGAATCAAAGTTGTCATTGATGAACTAGTAGACTGTTGAAGACTTGATGAGGATACCTTGGAGAAGATATTGTCAGGGTTTGTTGCAGAAGGCATTGAGGAAGCCTTGAAGAACCATTGTACTTAAAGAGTTGCAGCAGAAGTTTGGAGCCCTAGAGGATAGGAGCCCTCAAGAAGATCAGGTTGGAGCCTATGCTAGTGGAGAGGGTTGGAGCCCTATAGGATAGGAGTCCTCAAGAAGATCAGGTTGGAGCCTGTGCTAATGGAAAGGGTTGGAGCCTTAGAGGTTGGAGCCTCGTGAAGTCCAAGTTGGAGCTCGACAAAGTACAGGTTGGAGCCTGGTGAATTGGAGATTGGTGTCTTCATCTATGGTTGGAGCCCTAAACACTATTGCATTTGATTTATTGTAAAAATAGGACTGGAGTCCTCGATATTTCTGATTAATAAAATTATTATTCTATCATTGTTCATTCTGTGTTCTAATTATAAGTGATCTTAACTAGTAAAAATAACAGTTGTAAAGAAATATTGATTTACCCCCCTCAGTGTTTCCAACAATAACAAGTGGAAAGGGGGCAATATATGTGGATGAGGGAGCGGGACCATGCAACCAAAATCAGGGTTTCCCATGAAATACCATCCCTAAAGGCAAATGGTCAGCAGAAGAGATCCCATGGGATTAGAATTCAAGGTTAATTTTTAAAAGGGGTCTAGGGGACAAGAGCACAAACCTAGCCCATTCTTTCCATCGAATCCCCCCATTAATCCATGACTAGAAGTGTCCACGATAACCAACCTACAATACTCAATTACCAAATGACAAGGCATACCTTTAGGTTTAGGAGGCCCACCTTCAAACATACAATCATGACAAATGGGTGAGGGACCACGTGGCTAGCTCATGTGGCAGAGAATTGGCACAACGAGCTAGTTGGTGGCAGCAAGGGGCTGCCAGCTGAGGACCATCTTGCAAAAAAAATTTCTCCTAGGGATATCACCCACAAAATGGTGGGTAAGAGAAGCTATAAAGACCTTGATGATTATGACATTGAAGTCTGCTGATTGGTTCATATTGATGATTGAAACTAAAGAACATGGAGCTGAGCCCTGTTGTAATATGTGATAGACCATGCAAAGGAATGTTGACCTCAGAGGGAGCAAGTAGCAGAAGAATTCCGCACCTTGACGAGCGGCTACTGTGATCTGGCAACTTTGATAATGATGGAATATGGTTTGGCTCCCTAGAAGGACATATTGTAGAAATATGCAGAGATTGGAAAGTTTTTTTGATATTGATGTACCTAGAGTTGCTTGGTTTGATCATGGAACACATGAATTGTGTAGATAGCACTGTTGATGGCTTGAGGAAAGAATTGATATTAGAAAGATGATATGACTCCTTTAAGAAAATGAGGCAGAACTCCATTATAAAGATTAGAAGGTATGCGCTAGCAAGCTAGCAACTGTGAGGAAGTTTGGCTCGTTGAAGATGACAAATGCCCCATTTGATGATAAAGTTGTTTGATGGTTGACAAGATTCAGAGAGATCGAAGTTTGATATGTTATGATGATGTTTGGAGCCGAAAAACCCTGTCATGAAGAAAGAGTGTGAAAGAATTTGGCTTCATAAACTGTTTGCCACCCAGAAAGGTCAAAGCACTGGAATGGTGTAATGTGAAGCCCTACAGCTACAACTATATCTCTACGGGAGAACAAGTAAAATATGTATTGATGATATATGAGACCAACTAAGGATTGTGATGATGTCTCCTTGATTAAAAGTAAGTAAGAAATCTCTGTCATTTTTGAGGAGTAAGGATCTCCTCCCTGGTTGAGAGGGAGTGATGATGGACACCATTTTCTCCATGTGTCATGTACTAGGCTAGGACTAACAACCGTACATCTAGTGAACGCACAAGGATGGAGAATGAAGGATTGGTTAAGCATCTTGGACCAGTACTCCTTGAGGATTGGGAATCCAAGATAGGAAGTAGTCTTGTCGACTGACACTATTTGAGGATTGGATAGGGTATCCAAGATAAGATTGGTCAAAGAGGACCAATATTCTTTGAGGATTCAGAATCCAAGATAAGGATAATCCTAGAAGGACACACCTGACAAACATCCGGATTGGGTATGTGACTCGGGAGGTAGTGTGGTGTCTCACGTAAGCCTCCCAACATTGTGCTCTGATCTAGTGTAGAGATAGAGCTTGTTAGTCAAAGCCTTGCTATGTTGATATTTGACAATGTTGGTTATGATGTTGATGCTTGAGAATGGCTTATCAATCCAACTCTTCTTATGATAATATTTCAATTTGAGAGTATCCTTGTACCGGTTGTGGAATTATGAATACCTCCCTAGTTAAGAGGGAGTGTTGAAAAGTGTAACTGGGTTTGGTCTTCATAATTGGTATTATTATGTAAAAAGCAAACAAAACAAAAATACAATTTTTTGTTTTGTTTTGTTCAGGAATGAGTTTCATGCTCAAGTCAAAATTATTATTTTATTGAAGACATGTTCTTCATGCTCAGTATTAGTTGTATTGGTCAAAGTCAAAGGCTTGTTTATTGCTTGGAAAAAGAATTTTAAAATATGTAATGTGGTGCTAAACTCCCTCTAGAAGCCATGTCAGCCCTACCCCAGAAGACATGTCTGTTCGAACTTCGAACCCCTCTGGATAGTATAAATAGAGGGAAGTTGGAGCTCATTTGGACACGCAATTTTCACATGATTGGATCTGAAATTTCGCAAAAGGAAGGAGGGCTGAAATCTGAAGTTGACAAGAAAATGAAGAGCTTGGATTTGTGAAAGTTCTACCTTGACACATCTCTTATTGAAGGATTATTTGTGATGCTGCACATTTTGCTGGTCTCTTGCTGTTGATGGATTTACTGTGCAGGAGGGTTTGACTTGGCATCTAGAGGGTTGGAATTTTTCTTTGGTCGTGGGCCTTGGATATTTGACTTTGATCTGATTCTATAAGAAGAGAATTTTCTAGGTTTCCCCCTTGGAGGGGTTTTGCCTTGGCTTGGAGCCTATATCTTGTGTTCTTTGTATTTTTGTGATCTTCATGTTTTGTATGTTTGATAATTGTTTGATGAAAAATAATGTAATCAAATTAATAAAAAGGCAACAAATTTCACAAGCAGTTATCAAAGAAAGAGAAATCTAATCTAATTTGCAATCCTCCTGATTTCTCAACAGAAGCAACATCTCACTGGTGCACCATTTCTACAGATTGTTTGCCCAAATGAAGTTTTTGTTATATGCATGAATGCTTGTATTGAAGGAATCGGTGTAGTTCTTACACATAATGGTCATGTGATAAGCTACGAGTCATGAATGTTAAGAGAGTGTGAAAAAAGGTATGCTACACATGACTTGGAGCTTAATGCAATAGTGCACGCCTTGAATATATGGTGGTATTGCTTGATGGGAAAACGATTTGAGCCGAGAAAATGCCATAAAAACTTGAAGTATTTGCCTAACCAACCAAATTCGAATGCAAAGTAGACAAGATGGTTATAATTTCTCCATGAATTTGATTTGGAGGTTCAAGGGATAAAAGGAAAGGAAAACAAAGTTGTTGATGCACTCAATAGAGCAATGCATGTATGAGCGATTAGCATATGTGTATTGCGTCTAAGTGAAAGAGGGGGTGTAGAAATAGAGAATAAATGTAGTGCCCTAGGGTAATTTCAGCTCTTAGGGTTCCAATCAATTTGACAAGATTATATGATAACAGAGCACATTTATTTATTTAACAACAGGCATTGTTGAATAACATCGATATTTCCAACAAGTAAAATATTTAACAACAATGTAGTTCTTCAATGGAAACAGATTGATTTAGGGCTGACTGCACAATGAAACAGAGATTGTATCCAACCAGAATTTCCACTAGCAGTGTTTGCAATGTTAGTAGTTTTGTCAATTAGAATTCAACTGTAACTTACTGTTACTCTATTAATCAATGTTTTAAGACTCCGACTTCGACTCGGAAGCAGCCGAGGGTTGACTCCGACTTCGACTCCAACTCGGTATCGACTCAATCGGTTTGATTTCAATGACTCGGTCGTTGTAAAAATTACATTAAATATTTTTTTAATGAAAATCATAATTTTAAAGATTTTCATTCATGTTTCCAAACACAAAGCTTTAAAATATAGAGAGAAGGCAACATATGATCAAAGTAGTGTCATGAATATATCCATTATATCAAAATGGCACACAGTGTACTGCCCAATACAAAGTTCATACTTAGCCACCAATGCTAGGATTCTTTTCTGCCTCAGCCTAAGGACAATCACTAGACTACAACAACAATAATACCAATTCTCTACTCCTAATGAAGTCTCAAAACCCTTGATTTAATTCTGGTCAAGCTCTAGAACAATCAAAGATAAATATGTATTTATTAGTCCATTGCCAAAACGTTTGCCTTTTTAAAAACATTGTATGGCTCAATGCATTGTTTCAGTTTTCTAATTAATGCCACTAGGATAACCATACTTCGGCCTTGTAATTTTCAAAACTTTCTTAGAGTGATAGATTACTTTAGGGCTATAAATATGCAATAAACAACAACCCACACATTGATATGTAGGAGGTAGAACAACTTTTGAGAAATGTGCTTCAGGATTTTTGTCAAAGAGCTGAGCCGGCCAAGTTGTTACCGAGCTCGCCGAGTCATTACCAAGTCGGCCGAGTTGGTACCGAGTCGATCGAGTCAATGACTGGCTTGGGAACAACCCGGCCAACCATTCCGTTTCGGCCACTGAGCCGACTCGGCCAGGCATTGGCTCGGTTTGACTCGACCGAGTTGGAGTCGACTCGGCCGTTTTTTAAAACAATGCCATTAATTAACTCACTGTCTATTGGGCTGCTACTAAGCGTGTTTGTTGTTGATGTGCCCTGTGGCAACCTTGTCCAAATCCAATTATACCACTATTGATAGTATTTACTGTTCCAGGGGTCGGATTTCATTGTTACAATGATCCAAGCCTTCCCTCTTTCTCCAACGATTCACAACTTGCCTCGTAATTGGTTTGCGGTCAGAATTGGGGCCTGAAGCCCTCCGCCTTGCAATTGTCTGTGGCCTGCGGCCATGAAGTACCCTTAAATGACCTCGCTATATTATGTCACTCCTTCGTTGGCACACAAAGAATCTAGAAAATTCGGTAAGTACTTCAACTGGTGTCTCTTCAACTTGTCCCAAAAATTCTTTCTTCCACAAGCCAAGTAACAGATGAGAGAAAAGATTATGCTGAACCAGAAAAAGGTGCATAGGTAGGGTGGGATCAACTCCACTGAAACTAGTCAAAAAGATTAGATATGGTGGGATCGCCTCCACCGAATCTAATCAGAAAGAAAGGGTCTTAAAACCCTTAGAGTCTCAGGCTCAAGAAAAACAGAGATATTCCAATCCAAATCAGTGATGCCCAAAATGATTCCAATCCTCCTTTATTTATAAATTCGCTCGCGGGGTTTTTCAAATGTGAGGGCTTGCAAATGTCACACCCAATTTGGGCCTTTTTGCCCTAGCTGACACAAGATTCACCCAATGTTTCCCCAAACATTGGATAATTGGGTTTTCCCCCTTTCTCAAGACTATAGGCTACGGGGTTCGACAGACTATTTCATCCTTCCGTAGGCAATTAATTCATAGGAGAAATTACAGTCCCCCCTTCTTGACATTGCTTGTTCTCAAGCGATGGCATGTTAGGGTGCTGTACAATTTTTCCTTCAATTCTCAAGAATGAAAAACTTCCTTCGATCCTTGCAGCTGCCATAGTGAGAACACCAACACCCTTCTTCAGTCCTTGTAGCCCAATAACCAACATGCTGGTTGGAGATGCCATCATGCGATAATCACTGCTTCCATTCATTGGTTTATAGTTCAATTATGGGTCAAGAGCAGAAATATGTTCTACTGCTGAAGCAAGTTCTGCTTTTAGACATGCATTTTCAACCTCCATTATCTTGTTCCAACAATTTCATCATTATCATGGTTAACCCTACCTTTGTTTCTATATCCAGAAGATTGTTTATAATCAACAACTTTGTTATCGGACAGAAAACTTGTTTTTTTCTCCCCTTCAGATCCATCCATTAAAGAGTACCTGTTAACAAGTGTTGGATTGTCAATTTCCCTAGAATCCACAGTGGCATGAATGTCCATACTCTCGTGAAATAGGTATGTATTAGAACTTGTTACAGGTTTAACTTGTTCACCTGCCAAATTCCCCAGTTACTTGTTTCTCGAGTGCAGGATTGCTGCAATCCCTTAAGCAAAAATCTCTTTGTGACTCCTCTACCACACCCAAACTGTACAGGTTCATTTTATCCGTTGCACCTTCCTCTTCTGCTAGATTTTCGCGGGCACTTGTCTACTTCTTGTATAGCCATGACCAATCATTTGGGTGTGCCTTTATCCATGCTTCGATCCATTTTCCCTTTTATATATTGTCCTTGACACAGTCTTCAAATTTTTGCATAAACTCGCTTTTCTTCCCCAAGGGGGAAACCAAGCTTGCTGCCACATTTTCTCATAACCCTTCAGGCTGGTAGGAGAGCCAACTCTGATACCACTGTAGTGTCCTAGGGTAATTTTAGCCCTTAGGGTTCCTAGGGTTCCAGTCAATCAGACAAGATGATATGATAACAGAGCACATTTATTTATTTAACAGTAGGCATCGTTGAATAACATTGATATATCCAACAACAAGTAATATCTTCAACAACAATATAGTTCTTCAATGGAAACAAACTGACTTAGGGCTGACTGTGCAATGAAACAGAGATTGTATCCAACCAGAAATTCCAGAAATGTCAGTAGTTTTGCCAATTAGATTCAACTGTAACTTCCCACGAGAAGCTCTCACACACACAACTTGTGCATACAAGAATGAATTACAAGGTGCCTTCGTTCTCCTTTTATGCTTTTCGACTCAGCTATAACTGGCAAGTTTAAATTTAGAACTCGGTCTTGTGGTTGATTTGTTAACCGAGTCTAACTGACTGTACTAACTCCTCCTAGGCTCAATTAGAACTGAAGTTCACAATTCATCTTTTTCCAAATCTAAACTCACACTTGGGATCGACTTAACTGCCTCTCCAACTCTGTGCATGAGTCAAACTAACTCGTCCTTTTCCAAGAACTCCTACTAGCCAAAAGGAGAACTGTTTGTGGTCTTTCTTGACTAAGGCACAAGTCAAGAAGAAGACCTTCTTTGCTAAACTTTTCAACATAATGTGCCCAACCTTCAGAACTACCTTTTGAGAACTCTCTAATAACAATTTTACCTTAGCTGAATCATCAAGTTTCTGCTGATGTAAAGTATGTGGAGTACCTGAAGATGTCTTCCTTGTACTTATAGCTTTATCTTGCTGCTCAGCAAATGATGCTCCATATATAGGTCAACTCTGTCACAATCAGACTCAGATTAATAAAATTGATGACTGTTTGATGCCAGAGAGATTGGTTACAAAAGATGTCACAAGTGATCACAATTAAGCTTCAGAACAGGCCTAAAAGCCCTCAACGAACTTCAGATATACTCCTAAACTTACAAAGAAACACTTCAAATATGTTGAATAGGGCCTAAAATTGTCTGCAACAACCTCAGGAATAATCTGCTATAGGTCTATCAAGGAATGAGCGAAAATAGGCTTGAACTTCTGCTTTTGATTAGACGTCAAAGAGGTTTGGTAAAATTAAGTAGGCCCATGAAGCTACTAAGGTGCTCCTTGTCTTGCACCTCAGTGTGATAATGAGCAGAGATTAGACCTCATGAAATATGCTTTTGGTAACTTTGAAGAGAGCCAAGAGAGAGTCTGAACAGTGACAACAATCATTGCTTCAATCGGACTTCAAAACTGTCCTGAACTATATCACAAGAAGACTCAGAAAAATGCCAAAGTATCCCTCACATTAGGGCACAGATCTACCTTCAAAATCAGTGAAAGACTTGTATTAGGTTTGTTAAGCAACTTCAGCAAATTGTCCACAAATTTGCTACACCTCGTCCTCAGGAAAATACAGATGATCTCCTGGTCAAAAGGCCGAAAATCATTATCTCAGGACCTGCCGTACTTTGGTGGAAGATTACCTCAGAGGGCGGAAATTCCTCACTAAGGGTTACCTCAAACTTTAGTGAGAAAGCTTCTCAGATTCAATCCTTTTCCTAGCGAATAGCCAACAAATAAGATTACAACAATTAATACCCAGAACCCTCAAGAAACTTGGCCTGCCTAGTTCATATAGTCATTACTACACCAGGTCTCAGATCAGTTGCAAGAAGGGCCGAATGGCCTCAGAGGATACCCAATGAAGAGCCAATAAGCAAAACAGCCATCAAATGCACAAAACAATCTTCAAACTTTGGCCTTCTTCGTTAGTTCTACAGGACTATACAAGGCTGCAGAGCTTCAAAAGGATAAGATGTTTGACATGCTTCAGATTTTGTTGCAAAATGAAGGACAGACGAGTCCCTTATATAGGTTTCATGGAGGCTTCTACGAGCGGAGTTGAAGAATGGAGGGAAGCAGACTTGAGGAAGGAGGGAAAAGTAAATTTGAAATTTAAATATCAAATTTCAATTTGGAGCCAAAAATTCCCACCAATTTTAAGATCACTTAAATTCAAATTTTGATAAATTATTTATGAAAAAAATCTCCCTCCCTTTTTGACTTTGACTAGAATTAATTTAATTTCCTTGGATAATATAAATTTTGCTTGTAGCATCTCCCTTGGGGTTTCTTGACCAAAAATGGGTCTCCAATTTTTGAAACTTCATATCTCCTCAATCGTGAGGATCCACGGGGCATGCAACCTATCGTTAGAATCAGCATGACGAGGAGCATCAAGTGATGATGGTTGCGTGATCAAAATCACTGTCCACTACATCCATTTTCCTCAATAAGTGCAGGGCGTCTAAGGCTTCCAAGGGATTCTTGTCATTTGGAGCTTCCAATTAGTGCAAACTAGACAAATATTAAGAGCATTCAAGGACCGACGTTGGCATCAATGACAACACCATTCAACGATCTCCTCCTTTTTCGTTGATGGCAACACACATACTCCCCCTGTGATCATTGCTCCCCTTAACTCCATGTCTCTGATCTTATTTCCTGATTTCTCTCCCCCTTTGACATCAATGGCAAAGGGTTACACGAAATGACTTCCTTTGTCTTACGGTAATATGCCCTTTTCGATTGCTTCTCCCCCCCGACATGCTATGCCTTTCATGGTTTGCTACAACTGATTATGTCTGTCAACCACGAGTCCTTGTCCGCGACTTGCTTTCCAAAATTGTTACTCCACTAATTTGCTCATAACGCTGAATATAGCTCTGACGACTTCTGCCATATACCATGTACCAACCTGTTGAAATATAGATCTTCAAATCTGCAACCGCCGCTACTTAGATTCCCCCACTTCAACATTCACACAGAGGCAACAAGCTAGATCCTTCAGAATAATGTATGAGCCAACTCTACAACCGGATCATCTTGAACCTTGACAGCATCCAATGTACTTGTTGATTCATCATAGTCTTGTGCCTTTACAAATCCTGAGAGCACGACTGCTGAAACTTTTTCATTCACTTGATTTTCTTGCCTTTGTTTTCTTCTCCATACCTTCTTGTACCTGATAGTAGAGTTCTCCTTGTATCTGCAGTCACGAGCTATATGCCCATAGTTATGTCATTTGTAACATTCAATTTTGAACCTGAATGATGAAGCAACTGGCATATACTTTCAGCTGAAGAATCCATTTTGAAATCTATCTTGCAATTCTGCAAACTTGCTTCTACAGTTTTGATAATGTCCTTGATAATTATCCCTATCATACATTTTGCAATCCCTAGCCATATGCGCGGAGTCAGAAAACGAGAAATAATAACTATTAAACTTACTAACGTACCTGGATGAGATGTCTTGTCTTTATGGTCTTCTGTAAACATTCTTTCTGGGAGGAGGTAAAACTCTTTGCTGATCATTACTTTATGGAGCAACAATATTCTCAACCTTCTTCTGTCCTTCAATTCGATTTGGCCCTTGAAGAATTTTGCTGTCAATCTTGCTTTGCGAGGGCTTGGAGCTTGTGCCTTCATTGCATGGAGGTTTACCTGCTTCTTTTGTCTTCATCTTCAACTGAGCAATTTCTTGGTCCTTTTCATCAATGATATGATCTTTCTTTTCAACATCCTGCAAATGTTGCTTCTGCGATTCCTTGAGCCCGTTTATTTTTTGCTAGAGATGCATAAAGTACCTTTTGCTTTTGACAAACTTCTGCTACGTGCTTCTGAACATAATCCTCTAATTGGCTTGTCAAGTTTTTCTCTTTCCTTTCAGCTTCTTGCACTTGATGTCTTAGAAGGGAAACTTCTTCTCCAAGTACTTGATTTCGCTTCCTTTTTTTGTTAAGATCACACAAGGCAGTGATCAATTCTGCTTCCAAGTTTGCTACTGCTTCTTCTTCATCTGCTTCATCGTCATTATTGTTTTCATCTTGACTTGCATGCTTCTTTGAGTAGAGATCATGGAGCTTCTTCCAAAGACTTTTGGCTGATGAGCTTTGATCAATTTTGGCTTTTATGGGGTCTGGAAGAGCACTAAGAATGACCTTCATGGATTTTGTATTGTGCCTTCTAGATTTGTCAGCAGATGTGTCTCGAGAAACAACAGATTGCCATACATCATATCCTTGAGCTTGCAAATGAACTTTCATTCTAGATTCCGATATTTCATATCTGGCTTCATACTCAGGAGCTGGTAGGCCAATTTGATTCTCTTGATATTTGTAGACTGCTGCAGTACTGGAGACTTCCTTTGATCATTTGGATGCGTGCTTCTTTGACTTTCCCATCTTTGCACTTATGAGATTTGCCTTCCAATTGTTAAGTTGCAATTGAAGGAACTTGCTTTGATACCAATTGTTGGAAATACTGAAAGGGGGGTGAATCAATATTTCACTTCAATTAGTTAATTTTTAACTTCACAGAGCATTGATTATCATTAGCATTAGATCAACAATAAATCAACATCACATCACTTGAATAGTAAACAACACCATTCAACAATGTAGGACATCAAGACAATACACGAGATTTTTAGTTGGAAACCCTTCCAGGAGAAAAACCACCAAACGCTTCTTAATATAGGTCTTCAAAATTTACATCAATTAGGAAGCTCCAACTTCCAAGATTTACAACATCAACTAAAGGAGGCTCCAACACCCTGGTTTATTGGCTCCAACTTGAAGGATGCTCCAATGCTCTGGTTTACCAACTCCAACGGGAAGGACGCTCCAATGCCTTGATTTACAGGCTCCAACCTGAAGGAAGGTCCAACTCCCTGATTTACCAACTCCAACTGGAAGGACGCTCCAACACCCTGCGTAGGCCCCAACCTGCCCTAACACCACCCTGCTGCCATGAAGTGTTCTCAGGCTCAAACTTGAAGGAGACTCTACTCCCCTGCCTTGCACCACTCTGCCAGTGTATTCAACAAGTGGACCACTTTTCCACAATTTTTCATACTGGATCCACCTCTGCTCAATAAACATCATCAAACTGCAATACAATATCTTATATCTGTTCAACCATTAAATCTGCTTCAATACCAATGATATCCCATAATCAAGACAATTTGGTTACCAAGACAAATTTAACAACAATGATCCTCTGCTCATCAAGCTCAAACAACCTGTTTATCTACCGGCACATATCATTACTCAATATGAAAACCCTAGCTCATCAATTTCCATGCTCTGCAACAAATCAATACTCTGACTCCCATTGTTCACAAATGCATTCTAATAATTGGTCCTAGCAGTAGTACATAGCCTTACTCATAAGCTCTCATGACAACAGTAGGAGCATATGAAGTACAGGGCTATAAGGACAAACTATACATCTGCAACACAACCATGCTAATAAAACCCTGCCTTCGACCACAATTTTTTGATACGAAGATCATACAGCAGCAGCAATAATACTTCAGGTTATTAATAGCATCAAACCCTTATCTCAATACATCTGTGATAATTTACACCAGCAGTATACATAGATCAGCTTGACTTGTCATACCCTCTGGTTACATCATGCTTTCTCAGTCCTTTGCCATTCGACTCATTCTCTGCTTCACATGGCATATATGATATATGGCAGTGACATTCTTACTGACAGTCTCTCTCAGCCATACTAGAGCAAACCCTGACCAAACTTCAGACACGTATTCAGGGACTAGTTAAAAAATCATGGTAATACATGTAGATCCTCATACAATATCATGCCATATGTTCTTTGCTTCAGTCCAATGCATTCATGCTAAAACACCATAGTTAATGTACTGGTCATAAGTACAACTGGCTCTTCAAGGCACAAGTTTACAGTCCTCAGATTGCAACAACGTCAACTCATCAAAACACTGCGTTCTTGATCCTCTCCCAAAGGCTACAGTTGACCAACTTACAAGGATAAATGAAACATGCTTCAGAAGTACAATAACGTACCCAACCTTCGGAACTAGACTTTGACAACTCTTCAATAACAATTCTACCTTAACTGAATCATCAAGTTTCTGCTGATGTAAATTATATGGAGTTCCTGAAGATGTCTTCCTTGTACTGAATCCTGATAGTTTTATCTTGCTGCTCAGCAATATATAAGTCAACTCTGTCATAATCAGACTCAGATTAATAAAATTGATGACTGTTTGATGCCAGAGAGATTGGTTACAAAAGATGCCAGGTGATCACAATTAAGCTTCAGAAAAGGCCTAAAAACCCTCAACCAACTTCAGATATACTCAACTTACAAAGAAACACTTCAAATATGTTGAATAGGGCCGGAAATAGTCTGCAACAACCTCAGGAATAATCTGCTATAGGTCTGTCAAGGAATGACCCAGAATAGGCTTGAACTTCTGCTTCTGATTAGACATACAGAGGTCTGGTAAATTTACGTAGGCCCACAAAGCTACTAAGGTGCTCCTTGTCTTGCTCGAACTAGCCCTCAGTGTGATAATGACCAGAGATTAGACCTCATGAAATATGCTTTTGATAACTGGTTTAGGGCTTTAAGTTTTACCTTAGACAGTTGTGAGTTTTCACCATAAGTGCCTTTGAACAGAGCCAAGAGAGAGTCCAATCAGTGACAAAAATCATTTCTTCAACCTGACGTTAGAACTGTCCTGAACTAAATCGCAAGACTCAGAAAAAGGCCAAAGTATTCCACACATTAGGGCACAGATCTACCTTCAAAATCAGTGAAAGAATTGTATTAGGTGTGCTAAGCAACTTCAGCAAATTGTCCACAGATTTTCTACACCTCGTCCCCAGGAAAATACGGACGATCTCCTGCCCAAAAGGCTGAAACTCATTATTTCAGGACCTGTGGTACTGTGGTGGAAGATTACTTCAGAGAGGGCTGAAATTCATCAGTAAGGGTGCCCTCAAACTTCAGTGAGAAAGCTCCTCAGATTCATTCCCTTTCCCAGCGAATAGCCACCAAATCAGATCAAAACAATGATACCCAGAACCCTCAAGAAACTCGGCCTGCCTAGTTCAGATAGTCATTGCTGCACCTGGCCTCAGATCAGCTGCAAGAAGGGCCGAATGGCCTCAGAGCATACCCAGCGAAGAGCCAATAAGCAAAACAGCCATGAAATGTCCAAAACAATCTTCAAACTTTGGCCTTTTTTACTTCTGCAGGACTATACAAGGCCACAGAGCTTCATAAGGATAAGACGTTTGATATGCTTCAGATTTTGTTGCGAAATGAAGGACAAATGAGTCCCTTATATACATTCCATGGAGGCTTCTGGGAGCGGACTTGAAGAAAGGAGGGAAGCTGACTTGAGGAAGGAGGGAAAAATAAATTTGAAATTTAAATATCAAGTTTCAATTTGGAGCCAAAAATTCCCACCAATTTTAGGACCACTTAAATTTAAATTTTGATAAATTATTTGTGAAAAAAATCTCCCCCCCTTTTTGACTTTCACTAGAATTAATTTAATTTCCTTGGATAGTATAAATTTTGCTTGTAGCATCTCCCTTGGGGTTCCTTGACCAAAAATGGGTCTCCAATCTTTGAAACGTCATATCTCCTCAACTGTTGAGAATCCACGGGGTGTGCAACCTATCGTTAGAATCAGCATGATGAAGAGCATCAAGTGGTGATGGTTTCGTGATCAAAATTACTATCCACTACATCCATTTTCCTCAATAAGTGTGGGGCGTCTAAGGCTTCCCAGGGCTTCTTGTCATTTGGAGCTTCTAATCAATGCAAACTAGATGAATATTAAGAGCGTTCAAGGACCGATGTTGGCATCAATGATAACACCATTCAACAGCTTTGTACAGTAAGATCCATTCAAAGCCATGCTTTCCTTCTTGGTCTTTGTAATAACTTTCTTGGAGTTTTCTCTTACTGTTTCTTATCTCCTCCTATTTTTGCGCCCAGTCGTTAGGGGTAAAGAAAGACTTCATTATGGACAATCAAGAAACGACAGAACAGTCTTGAACTCTTATCATTTTGACGAGAGGGATGTGAAAGCCTTAGCTCTTGATTTTATGATTTGATATGTATCTCAGGACTGCATTAACAAATGGTAACTAGTACTGGACTGACTTTATTAATCTAGTAATTAATCCTATGGTGTCATATCTTCTCCAATTAATTCAACATTTTGCATGCTCTTTTGAATATATGTGCATCAAAGTATATGAAAATATATATTATATAAAAAACATTCCTGGAATGCTGTGTTCCTGGAATCTTTTGAAATTGACACTTTCTGCTCCTGCTTCACACCTGCTCCCAACTGTGTACCTTGAAACCTTGAAATCATTTTGAATAGGTATATGCTGACATGGTTATTAAGTGTTGAATCATGTTGGTCTAGCTGTAATACATCTATGATAAATCTGTTTTGTATGATTTATATGGCCAAGGCCTAGATGGATTTTTGAGAGACTAATTTGGGTCTGTCTTTATAGTTACGTCGCATAAGTTCAAGGTATTATAATAAAATAAAATAAACATCCATAAAATCTGGCTGCTAGGATTAGAAAGGCTATGATGTAACAAGAGGGGAAGTAAGGGCTATTCTTTTAGGAATTAAATGATATCTTATACAATGATGGATTACTCCACCATTTGGAAAAGCCTTTGTGATTCTTTCTGTTTTGTTATCCATTGTTAGTTGTTTATTGCCCCTTTTTGAGACTCAGACATGGCGACTGTGTTCTCTTGGCTATCATTTGAATCACTCTCTTGCATTTTTTACTGACTGTTGGAATGCAGATGTAATAGTGGAAATACATACTGAAAGTAGAAAGGAAATGGAATTGCTGTAATTAGTTTGGAGTATATGGTAGGAAGTTTGTTACTGTCACAAGTCCCTGGACTCCCCAGTGGATGCTTTGGCATTGGAGTTCTATAGGCTGCACTACTGAATGATGAATCATACCTCCCAGGAGAAGAATAACAGCCTGGACTCTTCTTGCCAGAATAATAACCTGGGAAACGAAGGATTACTAAGGGAGTATACTGGCAGAAGGTGTTACTGAGCTTGAGTTAGGGAACAGCTGTTAAAGGAGGGTTCCAGGGGCTGATCAAGAATTGGTTGAGGAATCTGAGAGCTTGCAACAAGAGGGCTCACACTAGTTGTTTATCATGGCCGAGTCAAGCAGCACTGTTGGTGGGTTGGGGGAAGAGATAGAGACTGGCAGGCAGTCGTATGGACATCCTGGCTCATGGGCATATACATGGATGCCTACAGTTGGGTGGTAAATTGCTCCTGCACAGCCAATTTTTATAGACATCTTTGATTAAGATAGTTATTCTTATCTGCATGTATGGTTAATGTTTCTTTCTTCCGTCATTACTCTGTTTGATATGTATGCCTGCAGATCGATTAAATGGTGTTCATTAAATATTCATTTATAATCCGATCACTTATAAGGATATGGAAATGCTGTTAGTGCTGCTCACGTTTAATGAAATTGATATGGAAATGCTGTTAATGCTACTCATGTTTAATGAAATTGATCGTTCGTCAAGATGAGTTCTGTTCATATGTGTATTCTGTGATGGGAATGTTGTATGGAGTCTGTTATAAGATTTGGATGTGAATGGTAATTGGAAATAAAGTTTAAGTGAAGGAATTTTATTTTTTTAGTTTTTTATAAGTGCATGTTATGCATAATACACTTAGCTGAATTGTGACTGTTTGTATTCTTTGCATAATTACATGTCTGAATTGTCACCGTTCATATTCCGTGCATACACTTAGTTGAACTGTGACACTTCATATTCTGTGCAGAAGATTTCTCTTTAGGAATTTGGTGTGGTAATCAGATTGGAAAATGCAGGAAAATTTTAAGGTTTGGCACCCTGCTGGCCAAGGGATACATGACATCTTATATATGATAATCAACTGATGAACCTCCTTTTGTGTTTATATGTGAAGTATTATAATAACAATTAAAGATTGATATTGTGAATAGCAGATGCTTCTTGTATAGGCTTCCCCTTGTGTGCTTCTGCTGTATTCTGATGGAAAACACAACTTGCAACTAGTCTCCTCCAATTTTCTTTTTGGCAGCATTTTTAACATGCAATGTTATCGATATAACTCTATGTAACGTTTGTTTTCTGTTATCTAATCTTTTAATCATCCAAAAAAATAGTCTTCAAAGTAAAATGAGATCTAGGTGGTAGAAAAAGCAAATGTGACTTATCTGACTGCCTGTGTTTGATGACTTGTTTAGGCTTTGTTGTTTCTTGATGCTACTAGATTGTGAAACATAATCTTCAAAGTAAAATGAAGATTATAATCTATGTTTGATGAAACATAGAGTTATTGATATAACTCTATGTTTGATGAAACATAGAGTTATTGATATAACTCTATGTAAGGTTTGTTTGCTGTTATCTAATCTTTTAATCATCCAAAAAAATAATCTTCAAAGTAAAATGAGATCTAGGTGGTAGAAAAAGCAAATGTGACTTATCTGACTGGCGGTGTTTGATGACTTGTTTAGGCTTTGCTGTTTCTTGATGCTACTAGATTGATGAAACATAATCTTGTTTATTGTATTAAATTTCACTATGATCCTCCAGTTAAGAGATGCTGATTCTTTAACATGGTTTCAATGCTGGTTGGTTGTTGATTTCATGCCATACTAACTGCCACTCTCTTTTGCAGCGGATTGATACAGCATATAGCCATTCGAGTAAATAGTCTACTTGCAATTATTCCAACATGGTAAGAAGCCTTTCATATTGTTAACCTTTGCTTGAGGAAATGAATGATTTGTTAGATTTTCTAGAGCATGGTAAGCAGACTTTGAAGTGAAAGAATTCCTTAGAAAAAGCTAGATAGCTGATAACTGAGCCACTCAAAACTGCATCTCTTATTCTGCTATAATCTACGAACACATACCGCAGAAAATATAGCATAGAAACTCACTAAACAGACTGTCATTACCTGCTACTTCTTTCTCATTAATATTGAAATGAAATCTGCCAAAGCAAGAAACACCAAACTAATTCACTACTTGCTGCTGAGGTGAATGAACTAAACCTATACCCCTGCCTTCTCCTTTATAAACTAGAAGGTACAATGAATCCGGACAGATGCACAAGGGCACCTCAGTTGGAGGTCTTAACTCCTAATTCTAGTGGGGCCTTCATTGCATGGGTAAATGAGCCAAATAAAGTGCATCTCTAATGGAGATGATCTGAGGCGTGCAAGCATGCATCCTTTTAGAGATATGTGCATTGTGCCCTTACTGCACTGCATACACCTTACCTAACTGCACTTAGACTTGAGTCAAAATTAGAAAACTGCTAGAATAGAACTGAATTAACACATGCAAATTGCTGAGGATAAACATGCAAACAGTCGTGATAAATTGCTTCTGAATCTAGAAGAGAAGTATGCCTTCACTGTTCAGTTTGAACTGCTTCTGCAACTGAAGCGCCCAGATCTGTTCACAAGTGCACCCAGGATGGCGACAAGTGTGGCTAGACAATAGATGGCTATCCAAGGTACAGTCTTAACATTCCCTCTGATCTGAAAATGAAAATCTTAGATTAATTTTTAAGGTATTACAGACTCATGTGCATGGATTTGCCTATATTACTTAGTGCAATGGATCGATAAGATTGCGAATAACGTAGACAAGGAAGCAATTAAAGAAACATAATAGACAAACATAGATAAACACAGCAAGTTTAATATGGAGTTCACCCAAAACTTTTGGGCTACGTCTCCTGGTCCAGCCTTCAGTGGTGACTTCTCTATTATGTTTTCAAGAGCAGAGTTTTACAAAAAGGAGCTCAAATTGAGTCTCAACACACAGATACAGAACAACAGGAGTTGTGCTTGAATCCCTCAAGCCCCTTTGAGTACACAGACTCGTTCTCTCACTCTCTGTCTCTGTCTTTGCTCTGTATCAGCACTGCTTGTCCCTGTCTTCTGTCAGTGTGTGGCTTGAAAGCCAATCGGCATTGTCTGTTGTTTCCCCTTCTCGGGCTCTCTGGCTCCCGGCCTCTGTCCGCTCGAATCCCCTTCTGAGCATTAGCAATCATGGCATAATGTCTTCAGGGAAGGTGGCCACCTGTTCTGCAACGGAAGGGACCATTGGACCTTTGAAATCCCCAAAAATAGCGTTTTCTGTTTACACAGAGAAATACACTAAAAACATAGGAAAATTCGCTAAACTACCATTTATCGGACTTCAAATATCCTTAAATCCGCTCTATACTCCTATCGGGTTCACCTGTATATCGCTATCGCAACTCCACCGTTGATCTGATTGATCTTGATCCAACAGTTGAGATCCATTTCGGGCGGCTCATGCATACGGGGGTTAACCGCCCCAAAAGGGTAGTTTTCTCTCTTCGGCACCTGGCCACGTGGCAGCCAGTGTATGGGCTAGGGTGGAGCCTGGCCAAAACCATTTACTGCCTACGGCCCGCCCGAAATCCCGCTCATTACGGAACTCAAAATATATATCTCTGCATGTATAAACCCTTTCGAGTCCGGTTTCATCGCATCGGGCACATTTCCTTTGCAATTCATTTATTTGGCAGAAATGCGAAATACAAAGGAAAATGCCATTTTCCGGATTTCAAAATATATAAAATATCGCATATAACCCTATCGGGTTCGGCTGTCGCAAGCCATATTTATATCGGCCCCACTCCTTTGTGTAGCTCCAATGCGATATTGCGATGCGATTGATCGCAATCGCATAGACCCCCGGGCCACTTGTAAGCGCTCCTCTGTAATTGCCGATTGCGATATCTCTTATGTCCTCGTTGACCTGTGCTGATTGCGATCGCAATTGTCATATGATAGGCTCCGATATCCTCTGCCTGCCACTGTCGATTGCGATATGCTGATTGGATTTGGACTGTTGATTGGCCAGAGCCGTGCTTCATTCCTTTGACCTCCGATAGGCCTTATTTCACTGTTTTCTTCATGTTTTTGCCTCCCGATAGTGTAATCCGCCTTTTTCTTAGGTTCTTCTCATGCGATAATTTTTAATGTTTAGAAGACTTTGAAGACTTAGAGGGTTTTCTAGGATCCATTTTGGATCACGCCTTCCCACTGAAAAAGCTTTTGGACCACCAAAAGTTGGTTTTTAAGCATCAATCAAGTGAGGATACAACTTCCTCACTTGTCCAATCTCTATCCATCTTGCACTGCTTGGTTTTGAACCTTTGAGTCCGATTCTAAGGTACTCAACATCCGCTCTGCGCGTAGTTCTCAACTTTCTGTCCAGAACTGTATTTTCCTGCAACTCATTGAGATATTCAGGCAACAGATCATCAATAGAAGGCAACTGACTTTGCTCTTTGGGATCTTCAATCAATGAAGGTTCATATAGTCTCAAGTTCTCTGCATTAATGATTGAATAGATATGCATATAAGCTGGCAAATCAAGGCGTACGCGTTCTCACCAATTTTCTCAAGTATCTTGAAAGGCCCATAACTTATTGGTTTCAGCTTCTTACCTTTACCTTGCATTCTGTCTTTGCTGATGTACAACCAGACTTGATCACCAACTTGGAAGCTATGCTCAATTCGATGCTTATCATGCCTTGCCTTGTACTTGGCCTAGCTTCTTTCCAACTGTTCCTGCACTGCCTGGTGAATTTCTTGGATATGTTCAATGAACTTGGTTGCTTTGTCCACATCACTGTGTCCATCAACTGCTATGTCTTTACTAAAGACAAAATCCAAGGGAGACTTTGGTGTAAAACCAAAACAAGTCTCAAAAGGAGATCTCTGTGTCGAAGAGTGCTTGGCACGATTGTAAGCATGTTGCACATAACACAAATGTTCATCCCAAAGCTTGGGATGCTTGCTGCAATAGCCTCTAAGCAACTGGATCACTGTTCTATTGACCACCTCTGTTTGACCATCTGTTTGTGTTTGAAATGTTATGCTCTTCTTCAATTTGGTGTCCATTAACTCCCATAGACTTGACCAAAATTTCCCAACAAATTGGAAATCTCAATCAAATACAATGGAAGTGGGTAACCCAAAATGAACCCATACATGCTAAAAGAACAACTTTGCTGTTTGTTCAACTGTAATCTGCTAATTACAAGGTATTAAAATACACATTTTGCTGAATCTGTCCACAATAACATATAAATAATCATGACTTTTTCTAGATTTTGGCAGTCCCCCAACAAAGTCCATGGAAACACTTTCCCAAGGACGAGAAGGAACTGGAAGTGGAGTGTACAAGCCTAATTTTCTATTACTGGGCTTGCTTGTAGCACACATGGTACACTCTTTAATATATCTAGAAACTGTTTCATGCATTCTTGGCCAATAACAGAACCTTTGCAACTGTGCAACTGTTTTACTTACACCAAAATGACCTGATATTAGAGAAGTGTGTGCTTCTCGGATTATGTTAACTCTTTCAGTTTCAGGAATGCATAACTTTCCCAAATGATATAAGAGTTGGTCCTTAACATGATAATCCAATTCTTCTACTTGTTTGTTCTGACTTAAAGTTGCATATGCATCTTTAAAATCTCCATCTTGAGCATATTGTTCAATGTAGCTTTCATGCAATATTGAATTATGCTTAAGTATAGTGGATGCATTTATGATTGGTCTTGATAACATATCTGCAACTTTATTGTGTATGCCCTTCTTATATCTGATGACAAGATGAAACTGCTGTAGAAAACCCATCCACCTATAGTGCCTTGATTGCTGCAATTTAGTTTGTGAGTGCAAATATTGAAGTGGTTGATGATCTGTATGTATAATTGTTTCTTTGCCCATTAGGTAATGTTTCCATTTTTTCACACTCTGCACTAATGCATACAATTCTTTATCATATGTGGGATAATTAACTACTGCAGAAGTAATTGTTTCAGAATGATAACATATGGGTTTACCGTGTTCCATCAACACTGTTCCCATGGCATAGTCACTGGCATCTGTTTTAATCTCAAATGATCTTTGAAGATCTGGCAATGCTAGTACTAGTGCTGTACTAATTTTTTCTTTCAAGGTGTCGAAGGCTTTCTGTTGTTTGCCTCCTCACTGAAACACCTTGTTCAATCCTGTTAAAGCATGCAAGGGAGCTGCGATCAAGGAAAAGTTAGCAATAAACTTTCTCCAATATTGTGCTGCTCCTAGGAAGCTCCTAACTTTTGTCGTAGATTTGGGTTTAGGCCAGTTCACAATGACTTCAATCTCAGAGGGATCTATCTTCAATTCACCACCCCCCTACAATATGACCCAAATAATTTAAAGATGTTTTGCCAAATTCACATTTTGATAACTTCACATAGAGATTTTCTTTTTTCAAAACATCTAGAGTCTGCTTTACATGCTTCAAATGTTCTTCCCATGTTTTACTGAAAACAAGAATGTCATCTAAATATACAACTACAAAATCATCAATAAAAGGTTGGAGTACATCATTCATAACTCTCATGAAAGTGGCAGGAGCATTAGTTAAGCCAAAAGGCATAACCAACCATTTATACAGCCCTTGCTTTGTTTTGAAAGCAGTCTTCCATGCATCTTGTTCTGCTACTCTGACCTGATGATAGCCACTATGCAAGTCCAACTTGGAAAAGTAAACAGCTTCTTTCAGCTGATCTAATAGATCATCAATGTGAGGAAGAGGATAACAATTCTTGATCGTTATTTTATTCAGTGCTTTGTAATCAATGCACATCCTCCATGAACCATCTTTCTTTCTCACAAACACGATTGGAGACCCGCATGGTGATGTGCTTGGTCATATGAACCCTTTATCGAGCAGCTCCTATACCTGCTTCTTGATCTTTGCATTCTCTAAAGCGGATAACCTATACATTTCGATGTTAGGCAATGGAGCATCTTGCTGCAAATGAATGTCATGTACAATTTCCTTTTTGGGTGGCAGACCTTTAGGTTCTTTAAATAGGATATCATATTCTGAAACAACTTTTTCTAAATCAGCTTTCTGTTTAGCATCACAGCGTTCAAATGCATTGATTTTATCAGGGGTCTTTCCCTTTACAACCATTAGTAAAAATTGCTTGCATGAATTTACAATTCTTTTCATCTGCCCTGAGTTTATGAGTGTAGTTATTTTTGAGTTGATGAGCTCTTACAATATATTCTATTCTATCTTTTGTGAGTTGATACTTGTTTTCAGTTCTATAGAAAATGGCTTTTCTATCATACAAGTAACGACTTCCTAAAACAATACTACATATATCCAAAGGAACTATATTTAACTCAACCTCATCTACAAAAGTTGACCCAATAGCAAACCTAAGTTTACATTGTCTAGTCACTTGTAGCTTTGCTTTATCACATACCCAACCTAATGGATATGGCTTCTTGTGAAGTGTTTTTATTAAGCCCAACTTCTTTACAATTGTTTCAGAAATCAAGTTTACTTGTGAACCACTATCAAATAAAGTATCAATCTTTTGATGCTTGGAAATAACTCTAATATGAAAAAGCTCCTATCTTTTCCTCTCATTATCTTCATTGTCAATAGATTGAGCAGAATTGCTTGTAGATGCTTCAGAATTTTTACCTTTTATACCTGTGGCTGTGACTGTTGTTTCATCACCCGAGTCTGACCCCAAATCTTTCTGAATAGCAGCAACTGTCTTCTTCTTCTTACCACTGAAATTCTTCGGTTTCAGCTTCGGATGCAAAGACCAGCAGTGTTCATCATCATGTCCATCCTTCTTGTAGTGAGTGCATGAAGGTTTGTCTTTCTGTACAACGTTTGCCTTCCTCTCTTTCCATTTTTGCACAATAGATACACATAGATACAAAACAACAGGAGTTGTGCTTGAATCCCTCAAGCCCCTCTGAGTACACAGAATCATTCTCTCACTCTCTGTCTCTATCTTTGCTTTGTCTCAACACTGCTTGTCCCTGTCTTCTGTCAGTCTGTGGCTTTAAAGCCAATTGGCGTTGTCTGTCCGTTTCCCCTTCTCGGGCTCTCTGGCTCCTGGCCTCTGTCCGCTCGAATCCCCTTCTGAGCATTAGCAATCATGGCAGAACGTCTTCAGGGAAGGTGGCCACTTGTTCTACAGCGGAAGGGATCATCAAGCCTTTGAAGTCCCCAAAAATAGCGTTCTTTGTTTACACAGAGAAATACACTAAAAACACAGGAAAATTCGCCAAATTGTCGTTTATCGGACTTCAAATATCCTTAAATCCATTCTATACTCCTATCGGGTCCGCCTGTATATCGCTATCGCGTCTCCACCGTTGATTTGAGTGATCTTGATCCAACGGTTGAGATCCATTTGGGGTGGCTCATGCATACAGGGTTTAACCGCTCGAAAAGGGTGGTTTTCTGTCTCCGGCGCCTGGTCACGTTGTAGCCACTGTATGGGCTCGGGTGGAGCCTGGCCAAAACCATTTACCACCTACGACCCGCCCAAAATCCCGCTCATTACGGAACTCAATAAATATATATCTGCATGTATAAACCCTTTCGGGTCCGGTTTCATTGCATCAGGTACATTTCCTTTGCAATTCATTTATTTGGTGGAAATGCGAAATACAAAGGAAAATGCCATTTTCCGGATTTCAAAATATATAAAATATCGCATATAACCCTATCGGATCCGGCTATCACAAGCCATATTTATATCGGCCCCGCTCCTTTGTGTAGCTTCGATGCGATATTGCGATGCGATTGATCGCAATCGCATATCGCATAGACCCTCGAGCCGTTTGTAAGCGATCCTCTGTAATCGCCGATTGCGATATCGCGAGTTAACCTGGGCCGTCGATCTGCGTGCTTGATCGACAGTCCTCGTTGACCCGCGCTAATCGCGATTGCAATTATTATATGATAGGCTCCGATATCCTTCGCCTGCCACTGCCGATTGCGATATGCCGATCGGATCTGGACTGTTGATCGGCCAGATCCGACGGCTCTTGTGCGTCATTCTTTTGACCTTTGATAGGCCTTATTTCACTGTTTTCTTCATGTTTTTGCCTCCCGATAGTGTAATTCGCCTTTTTTTTTAAAGGTTCTTTTCATGCGATAATTTTTAATGTTTAGAAGACTTTGAAGTCTTAGAGGATTTTCTAGGATCCATTTTGGATCACCCTCTTACTAAGAAGAGTGTTCTCCAGCGATCCAAGATTCTCCTTGAACATATCAAACTTGACCTTTACCAGGGCCTTAATCAATATATCTGCAACCTGTTGATTTATTTGAACATGCTCTAGAGCCTCCCTTTAGAATCCTGTCCCTGAGAAAATGGTACCTGATGTCAATGTGCATGGAGTGGCCATGGAATACTAGATTCTCAGAGAGTTTGATACTATTCTAATTCTCATAGTAGACCACAGTAGGTTCCAAGGTTGCAGTTGTTAGTTCTGCTGTCAATCTGCAATGCTAGATGACCTCAGAACTGGCAATGTTGGCTGCCATGTACTCTACCTCTGCTGAACTCAGTGCCATTGAAGCCTGCTTCCTGCTGAACTCAGTGCCATTGACGCCTGCTTCCTGCTGAACTTAGTGCCATTGATGCCTGCTTCTTGCTGAACTCAGTGCCATTGAAGACTGGTTCTTGCTGCACTAGGAAATCACTCGTGAACCAAAATCTATGTCACATGGTTTGGGTTTGGTGGCAAAGATCAGGTTTGATTCGAATTTGAATTTTTCATTAAGGTTCGGATAAGGTTTGCCATTAAAATTAAAATTTTCAAATTATTAAAATGGTTATGTATAAATATCTATCATTCTACATATTTGTGTGTGTGCGTGCGCGCTTCTGCATAGGCTAGGTGTCAAGCATGCAGAAGATGTCAAATTGCCTCTTTGGGTTCTTGTTCATTTGTAGTATGTGACTTTTATAATCTCTTTCCTATCTTTTTGTTTGTTTGCTAAGTTGTGTGAGTTTTGAGATGACTGCATGCTTAACTTTTGGCTTGAGAAACTGCGACCTAGGGGTATCTAAGTTGTCAAATTCACTCGGGCATCGCACCAGGCCTAGGCCACACCAGCCCTTAACATGGCTGGATTTTTGCCCACGGAGTTTCGAACCGGTGACCTTCACATCATGGAGTGTTTTAATAGTACACTCCATCACCGTCTATTCTACGCTCCGTGTGCAATCTTTTTGCTAAGTTTAACTTGAAAAAATACATTAATCAATTTATTAATTAATGTTGACTATTGAGCTAAGTTTCTAAGGTTAAATAATTTATTATTGAAGTGTTATGGATCTAATCTCAATCATTGATCTCAAGTGAGGCTTATGATCTTTAGCCTAGCCATCCATCATTTAGGAGATCTAGGGTTTGAGATCCAGCTCAATGAAAATCTATAAAAGAAGCGTAAGGGTGAGTTGAAGACACATTATTCTTGGGAGAGTGATTTTTCTCTAGTGAATGTAAGGCTCAAGATTGAAGAGGTGAAAAGTGTGAAACTACAAGAATTTTGGAGCGTAGGGTTGTAGGTTGAGCGATAGGAGTGCTGAGACTTGTTTGTGGAGGAGGTCGAGGGTGCGTTGTGTGGAGGAGGTGGCCGAGACTTGTTTGTGGAGGAGGTTGAGGGTGTGTCGTGTGGTGGAGGTGGTCGAGACTTGTTTGTGGAGGAGGTTGAGGGTGTGCCATGTGGAGGAGGTGGCTGAGACTTGTGAAGTTGAGTTCAAGCAGGCAGGCCATGAGTTTGGGGAGGTTATGAGGGTTTATACTAGGATTGGGAGGAGGCCAAGTTGCTACAAGTGGGTAGAATTTTGAAAAACAACCAACACAGGTGCAAGTCAAATTTTTGAGGGTGCTAGTTGCTAGGTTTTGTTACCCACAAAAATGGGTAATCCTATAGGAGAAATTTTTTCTCCTATTCTTCACATCCAACCGATGAGTTGTACAACTCCTAATAGCCACCACTAGCTAATGACGCACCATTATATCTCTGCCAGTTGCATTAGCCACATGCTTCTCACTTTTCCAGTAAGAGCACATGGATGAAGGTGGGCTTTCGATGGTACTTTATTCATTTTGCAATTGGGTGTTTATGCTTGTTTGTATTTGGGCTTTAATATGGATTATGGGCTGAACTAGGAGGGGTTTTGACAGTGTTCTTGTTCCCTCACCTTAAATGGGGGGTTAATCTTCGATCCTAGTCTAGCAGGACCTCCCCTAAGGTCCCAAATGGGTATATGAGGGGCACTACTTGGGAAGCCTTGATTGAGATAATGTAGTTCCATCTATCCCTATTCCATACTTACCACTTTTGATCATACATTACAAGCCCTTATCTCACATCCATTCTTCGGGTTCAACTAACGATCGGTTCTTTGGGATTTGGCACCCATACATCCTCATACCTGGGTAGGGCCTGAAACTTTGCCTTGGGAGGTTGATGCAACTAAAAGGAAAAAGAAAGAACATATTATGGCCACAAAACAAAACCAAAAGAAAGAATATCAAAATGCAAAAGATGGTTGGGACATAAAGATTAACAAGTGGTCAAAACCCCAACATTAGCTGTACCTCACTCAATATGGTCCTCACCTGGTTCCTGAGAACATGTTGCTCCATTACACCATAAAAAGGAACCCTTGCATTTCCCAACCCCAATGAGCAATGAAATGTCTCATCCTTAACAAGTACTACAACTACAGTATCATTCAAAGCAAATTCTAACCCTTTGAGGTACGAGCAATAATACAAAAAAAAATCATGCAAAAGTGAAAGGTGCACAAGAGGGGTGGAAAAACAAAGGCCGAGTTGGTAACTCATGCATCCACGATTGCTACCTCGTCACATCTATACATTCAAGATGTGGATCCCCATCATGCTGGTCCCTTTGACCATGGCCCTTGGCCATGAAGTCTTCTCCCCTCCGTACCATCATTATTATTCACTATCACCTATCAATTGAAGGGTGGACTAAGGAAATGTTACTTCCCCTTGGGGGCTGGAAACACCTAATAAGGTTGTCCTTTAGCCAATCCTACCTAGGGAGGAAACACCATTGCAAGCTCAAGGCCTTGATTTTGGAAGGGAATTCTTATTTGAAGTATTAAATATCCCATTACATTCAAGCGTGGTTCACTTAGATGCAATAATGGTTATTGTCCTTGATGACTGATTGCTTTTAGTAAACTTTATGTTGTGATTGTCTGGTGGCTCTGCAGCCCATGACCTGGGCACCTTACCTATAGGTACCCAAACCATTAGAGAAGTATATTGGTACCCACAGGAGAAGCGTTGAGATCCTTGGGTATCCGAGTAGTAGTAGCACATCACATATGACCTTGGGTACCTCCTATACCCAAGACTTTTTGCCACTTTGCACTGCATTTGATGATTCTTCAGGATGATACACCTGGACCCAACATGTCCCCATATGATGGCTGGGCAGCGGATTCAGGGTCTAGATGAGAATTGTCTCACCTTCAGAGACTTGGGAGGGCTAGTAGCACCTTGAAAACCCTCAATGTTGGAGCAAAGATGGGCATTTTCAGCAGTTGGAGACCTAGGAGACCCCTTTGTGGTGCCCCTACTAGATTTTGGGGATCACAAAGAGCCATTGATGGAAATTTGAGGGCCAACCCTCAAATGGTGATTTTTAGATGCTACTAAACCACTCTTGGCACCTTGTGGCATCAACGATTGGTATTTTGAGACACTCTTCAACCTTAGAGGCCTCATGGCTCACACGTGGGATTTTATTTGCATTTTTGTCAAATCTTGTTGGTTGGCTTGTAACCCAAGGGTTTCATTATGATTTTACTTGTTAGTAGGGGTTTTTATGCTAAATTAGAACTTATCATTGTTACTCATCATCATCTCTTGGACTATTTCGACCCTCAGAGAGATTTTAACCTCTTGTTTCTTGGTGAAGATGTGATCTATGTAGTATTCTTGTTCATTGGAACTACTTCCTTGACTTTGGAGAACTTGTCATGGATCAATAAAGGATTGTTCATGCACATTGTCCTATAAGTGAAATTGTTTACTGAAAATTTCTGATTTTAATGTCTAATGTATGGAATAAATTGATGATCTAGGGTTTTTCTATTGTGCCCTAATTTGTTGAAAATCAATTTCATATAAACTAGGTCTCATTATTGTATGAATTACTCATGTATGATATGTGAATGGAAATCCCCTTGGTGTATCTTGATTATAGCTCTCCCAAGCGACCTTGATCCCTCACAAATGCAATAGTTTTGGTTTGTGCTAGGGTATCAAACATCCTTACTCCTTTGCAATTTATAGCTTATCTTAAGAATGCATAGACTTCATCCATCCAAGGACTAGGTGCTAGTCTTGTCAAGTTGGTGATCAAGTCATCTTTTATCCATAAATTGAAACCACTTTTCTCTCTCTTCTCTAATTTGGCCCTCTTAGGGCCAAGTGACCCAACTATTGCTTTGTGCGAATTGGCTAGGAAGAGGAATTTTTGGTCTTGGAAGGTTTCCACATCAAGGGTTATAGTGGTTGCCTCCAAATCATTCCCCTTTGTGGCCATTCTTTCCATTTTTATCCTCAATTTCTCTTGCCTTGGTTATTTGCCCTAGGATAAAACCCTAGTTTGGTTAAAGCGTCAACTTGAGAGCTTGTTGAAGGTTTCATATGCCTTTACCTTGCTAATAATCATTATTAGAAACCTTTTCTTTACACCTTGGCCTTGGGACATTCCCCTTTCCAACCTATTATTCAAACCCTAGGTCTAGCATGCCCTATTTTTGACTTTTCTAGGGGAAGCACATTGCCTACTTTCAATCGCTTGAGCATTGTCCTCTCTTAGAAGTCTTCTAGTCACCTATACCTTTAAGCATAGAACATCTCTCAAGTGACCCTTCTACTAATACTCCTCCCATTGGTGAAAATCCATAAAGAGAACGGGTTAGTAGCTGTGGTGACAGTGGGATACTACTTTATTATTGTCACTTGGTCTAGTGATTGCATTGTTGGTTGCCCCTCCACAAGGCGTGGTAGATTTTACAACAATAGTTTCCATTGATATATTTATTATTTATTATTTGTGGGTTTTTTTCTTGTTAAACGAGGCCCTAATTTTCCTAAGTAATAGAAAGTGAAGGAGAATTTGTTGGGCATAATTTTCTGCTGTGTTTTGTGATCTATTTCCCATTTATTTTTTGATATAATTTTATTTAAAGTTGAAATACCAATTTATTTATTTTCAACAAATAGGTTTTTTGTTGTTTTTTTGTTGTTTTTTTCTTTCTTTTACTTACAGGGTGACACATTTTCAGGGTATAAAATAAATTGTTAGGAAAATCAAATCAAATCTGGTATTAGAAAATTAACATGGTGTCAAAGCGTTAAAAGTTAGAGGAGAGAGAAGATTGTTTTGTCACAGGGGTTTGTAGTAGTAAAATAATTTTCCAACAATTATATTTTTTTATGGGGTTTTAGTATTTGATTTGGAGGATGTGGAAATCGTTGTAACAGGGTTGAGGGTTGAAGATTGGTTGGAGAGTGCATCCAACTATAGTCCTTGGAAGGAGAGGATAACGTTAGTGTTGATGGAGAATGGGGTCTAGGAGTTTGCAAATCAGAAACTTATCCCTCCTATTGAGTGTGCTTGAATAGATGGTGCATTGTATTTCTTCATCCAACAACTATAGTAAAGCTAATACATAAGTGCGCGTGGTGCATCCAAAATTTGAGAGGACAGAGAACGTGCTTGACTTAGAGTACTATCTATGACTACTGTAAATTTACTCTTAATACCCTCCCATAATGGCCATATTAAACATAGTTACTTGTGTTAGAAATCCATTCACCCTAGGTCTCGTTTATGTTTTGGCAGTTTCACACAACAAAAAACACAAACTCACTGAAAGTGCTTACCTTAAAAAATTTAGCATAGCGGAATAGACCAACAATTAGATCAATGTATAGTAAACGAAGTTTAATGACCAAATTTGTTTCTTAGCAGTCCATTAATAAGAAAATCACAGGGTTCCTGTACCAGGGATAATGGCCCTTTATATCCTTGTCCAAGTGCCAAATACAAAGTCAATCTTTTGACCAAAACCTTAGTGTTGAGGCTCTGTTCTCTAAGCCCTCATTGCCCAAATCATACAACAATTGTTGGAAAAGTAACTAGTTTTTGTCTTCATAATTGTTATTGTACTAGTTTCAATATGTATCTTATGTAACAAACAAAAGAAAAGAAAAAATTCTTATTTTAAAGCATTGGTTTCGTGCTCATTATTGATGGTCTTCTAGGTAAAAGCATGTTCTTCATGCTTCTAGGGTTTGTTAGGTCATAGGATTTATTGTCACGAGTCAAGAGAGTCAACATCATGTTTATAAGACCTTTCCGGCCAAAATGTAACTTGTAAAAGAATTTATTTTTTATTCTAGAAGAAGCCTCCCAGTATAGGTCGGCCTTGGCAGAGACAAGTCAGCCTAGAGAGGAGGGGCTATTCGACCCTTGGAAAGGCTATATATAGAGACATCTTTGACCTCATTTGACACACAACAACATGTTTGATATGCAATAGAAACAAGAAGAAAGAAGAGCGAAGGACAAGGAGGCAAAGAAGAAAACCCTAACAAAGAAAGAAGAGTTTTTGGGCTCTTCGTCTCACATGTTCGAATTACTGAAGCAGTTGTAGGGGCTGAAATTTCTGCAGCGACTATAGGTCCAAAATTTTGTTCCAGAGGGGCCGAAATTTTGAGATTGGTGCAGTTTTGGAAGGGTTTGTCTCTGGTTGATTTGGTTGGACTTTGATCTAATTAGAAGGTCTCTTTGGAGGGATGACTTGGTGTTGGGAGGACTTGGTCTAAGGTTTGGGTCTTTATTGTCTCATTTGAAGCATATTCTATAAGAAGAGGAGATTTTCTGGGTTTTCCCCTTGGAGGGGTTTTGCCTTGGCTTGAAGCCTAATATCTGTGTCCATTGTCTTTACTGTTTTGATCTTGATATTTGTTTGATGAAAATATTTAATAAAGAAACATAAGAAGATAAATAATATTCACAAGCAAGTATTAAGGAATAAGGAAAATCTAAATTAATAGCTGCCACATTGAATTTTCCAACATGGTATCAGAGCTAAGGTGAACACGAAAGTAACTGGAAGGATCATCTTTGTTAGTTTTTGGTAGCATCAGAAGTGCTCTAGCCTTGAAAATTGGTGGAGAGGCTAAGGCACATGAGTTCTAAAGAACCCATAAACCGATTGGTGAAATTTCACCCAGATTGTATTTCATTAAAATAATTAATATATTTAATTATATTTGATCCGAATTGGATCCTTGAAAATTATCAGAGTTTCTATGACTGTTTCAAATTATGTCAAACTTCAAAATCTTGTAAACAATGAGCTATCAGGAAGGACCTCTGGACAATGGCAGTTTGTAGCCAGCACGGAACAACGAGGACCCTTGGTCAAAGCACGTTGACTGTTGGCCCATGGAGACCGCGCAGTGGCACAAACTAGCAAATAGGGAGTCTAGATCAGAAAATAGAGGCCTTTTCTGATACGCGATTAACGCAATCACGTATCACAGGATAAGAACCTTAGAGAAGGAAAAGCCCCGGCACCTGGTCATGTGGGAAACAGGGAAAATCATGCAGAAATACCCAAACCGTCAGAAGGCGGGTCCCGCGCTCAAAATCGGCGGAATATTGGAGACATTTCCGGCGGTAAGCGAGTTTGGCAGAGGACCAAGCGATGCCATAGACTGAATGATGCGTGTCCGGCGGATGAGAGAGAAAACCACTCTCATCGCAGGGTAACGGTCAAGCAGCTCACCCGTGCGATAAAAGCGATGACCGTAGGATTTGGAGGCCCCAGATCAATGGCGGATAATCCACCTGATGGAGTACCGGATTTGACGGAAGAATAGGCTGAGGCATATGACATTTGGGGTCCGACATGACTGATGTGCTGGCGGATGAATCATTTCGTCGAATAACTTAAATAACAACTGTTCGAGGAAAAGCTGGCGCCCAGTTTGTAAGGAGACAAGTGGCCACCTCTCTGTGGAACGTTACACAATGGCGATGACATAGAAGTAGGGAATTCCAGCGGACAGAGGCAGGCGATCTGAAGAGCCGGAAGAGGAAGCGAATAGTCACGGGACAAATTGGCTTTAAGCCATGAACAAACAGAGAATATCGGGAGACAAAATAGAGAGTGAAGCAAGAAGTAGAGAACAGAGAAGTTGAGCTGACCTGCAGAGCTAAGGCAGCATCGAGCAGACAGAACCGAGAAGGCTTGAGAGGTTCAAGCAATCCATATAAGGATATTTGTCGGGAATTGAGTACCAAATTAGATTCATCCCATTAAGACCAGTTGAGGTCAAGACTTGGTAAGGGGGAGTCTGTGTACTCTAGTGGCTTGGGGAATCCAAGTACCACCCTACTAAGCATCATCTGTTACAGGAGACTCAAATTGAGCTCCTCTGATCCAGGTGGATATTGGTGGCCACCTGCCAAGTCCACCTGGACCCCCACCATTGTCTTCTCAGCATTTTCAGTTTCCTTAATTGTAGCACAACTTACTATTTTTAGCAGTTTTTCGGGTCCTGAACTTCCGGAGCCGTTTTGAGGCCCTAAACGACGTTTTTTGGGATTCCAGGGGCAACACGGGTCCATGAAACATGGACCGGTGTTGCCGTTCCAACAATGATAGTGCTCGAATAGATCTTTCTAATGAGCTATTGTACGCGTCAAACGGAGATCATATGCTAAAGTTACGACCCGGGAAGTTGATGTACCAACTTACCCCCAAACGGGGCCCACGGTTTGGCGTCTCATCTCCTAGGGTTAGGTTTTGGAATGTTAAGGGTTTTTCATTGTTTCTCAACAATAAATAGCCTTCGAGCCTCATTGTAACACAGTTTCAGAACAGTTCAGAGGCATGTAGCCGCCACATCTCTTCTCAGAGATAAGCTACCATCGCCCTAGCTGGTTTATTGCCATTTCTGGTTGTAAGCATATTTCCGTATTTTCCATTAATGAAATGAAGTATTATTTCTGCTGCATCTCTTTATTTATGGTTATCACATCTCTGTATTTATGGTTATCTCTGTAATCTATTGCGTTCCTGTCCAAATCTGGATCAGTGGTATCAGAGCGGTTTGCTTTTTCTCTGTTTTTCTTTGCATGTCCCCAACGAGGTCGGGATATAAGGAGTTAGGGCTTGAACTGGTCGAACCTTTGCAAGACCAGCCT